>JAABOM020008881.1:0-19805 GCA_011800125.2 Solanum clarkiae | reverse complement strand
CATTTTGCTTTATTCCATCATACCCCAAAGCCAAAAAATAGTGAATCTTTGGCTCCATCCGAGATTGATGGAAAAAGAAGCTTCCAACTATAAAAGTGGTTATTGTCATCATTCTTAGTAAACACATCGGTCACCGATTGAACACCGAATACACTCAATAAATGAAATTATCGAAAAATTTTCCTTTTGAAATTATACATTTGTGACTGACCTGTGCCCATAGCTGGTCCAAGTGCTTCTGCTTGCGCATGCGCGATCGCCTTGCGGACTCTCTATTAGATATCATTCTTCGCTGTTTTCTTTCATTTATTAGAGACATAAGAAGTTGGTCATCACTTTCATCACACGTTGAATTGTTGCAGTTGAAATTATTCGTTTGTGAATTGAATTCTTGACCAATTTGAAGGTGATAAAAGGGACTGGGGATTCTATTAATGGACTCAAATGTGGGTGTGTAATTATATTGAGGTGGATTATAATAGAATTGTGTGACATTAGTGGATTGCATGGTGAATTAGGTATAATTGAAGAAGGGTCAGCCAAAAGTTGTTTGTACCTGAAAGGTGAGTGACAAAGGTTAGTTGGAAGGAGGCACTTTATAGGATGTGAAAAAGGGTTGATGGGCCCATTAATATAATTGGCTACACATGTGGGAAAACATACATACAGTGTCTCTAGACTAAAATATATCATCATTTTGAAAATTTTCAATTAATAAAATACATTTTTAAGTCTTGAAAATTTGGTGAAATAGACAATAATTTACGACATTAACAATCAAAGTTAAAAGTTTGTCAATTTTAGCACCAAAGTGTTAAGAAATATAAAATAGTCTCTGTCACCAGAGTTTTATGTCATAATTCGAGTCTATCCCCAAGTTATAACTGTTATTCATGAAATTTAATAATAGTGTAGAAACAGAATATAAAATAAAAGATATCTTAGTTCACAAAATTCACTGTGTATCCTTAAGGAATTTAATCCTCTCACTATATCTGAGTTTATGGGTTATTTCCTTCCATGATAAATCAGATAAACTATTACAAAAGTGAAAGTACCTCAAACTCTTCTGAGTTAAACGAACGCAGAAAACAACAATAAATTCAATTTATGTGTAAGAAAATGTAAGCAAAAGAGGAGGAAAATTAATATCAAAAACTGAGAGGAAACCTCTCTATTTATAGCCAATAATGAATGCATATTCACCTATTCAGAATAGTCTCATCTGTTCTAACAGGCATGACCTCTTTTTGGAAGGAGGATGTCTGTTCAAAATTTTAGCATAAAATTTAAAATTAAACTAATTCTGTGAATTAATTTAAATAATAAATAATTCATAAATTAATTTAATTAATAAAAAATTTATGAATTAATTAATAATTCACTAAATTAATTCATCACTTATATCAGGAAAGGAAAATCTTGACACTGATTAAATAAATTTTGTCAAAAAAATACATCAATCAATCTTATCATTTGCTGAAGTCGATGCCATGGTCGTAATCGAGCCGAGCCGAGCCGATCGAGCGACGATGACACACCGGGTCCCTTCTACTTGTCTCTTTGAGAAATAGAGAAAAGTTTCCTAATATAAAGACAAAACTTTTTCTCATTCTACCACTGAGGGAGAAATGACTCTTTATTTTCTCTTTACTTGGTTCTTGGTTCCCCTATTCTCTTAGTTCTCATTTCCCAATTCACATCTTACTTAAACTCAACAATCCCCACATGAATGGAGAGTGACTATTGTTTAAAACATATGCATGAAAAACTTGTGTGATTCGTAGATAAGGATTAATTGCTTCTGGATAAGTATTTCCTTTGAACTTTCCATAGTGAACATGTATCAGATATACTCAGCAATCGGTAGATTTGATATCTTTGAAACGTTGAGTTTTGTTGTATATCTAGACAACATAAATCACACAATTTATCCTTTAACTTCTTCTGATTCTCATTATTTTGTTCGTTCCAACTATGAACACTTCCTGGTTCATAAGTGAATAGAGAACTAGCCTTACCAGATTCTCTTTGAAGCGACTTACACTTCATATTTATGTAGATGATTTTAAATGTATTATTCCATAAATATACTATTTGATATATCTTGTATCAAACTTATAAAGGGTCCTATTATCTTATCTTTGTTACTGAACATTGTCTCATTATGAGAGTTGACCATTTGACAATGTTGAATCGTCATCAATGACTTTGTTTGATCTCCTTGAACCTAGATCTTGGCATCTCCAATCTTCTAGGTAGAGTTACCATCACAATGATTTTTTCTTGTCTACAGTCTCATTCTCTTGGATGATCTCTCAACTCCCTCTCTAGTTAGACCTTTTGTAAGTGGATCCAACACATCATTCTTTGACTTTACATACACTTGAGGACTTAGTATTAGTTGATGCAGTAATCCAATTTGCATCACTTTATCCTTTGACAACTGGTGGATACTTGTTATAATGCAAAATAAAATTTTGAGTGTGTTCTAAACACCCCAAAACTTGTTTCATTACCAGCTATTGATTTTGGTTAGGATTACTTTTGTATCGACTCAATTTACTTAGAGCACAAGCTATGTTTGGTCATGTACAATTCATGATGTACATCAATCTTCCGAACACTCTAGCATAATCCAATTGAGACTGACTTTCACCTTTATTCTTAGCAAGATCAAGGTTCAGATCAATTGGTATTTGCACTTTTGTAGTTTAAGTATTTGAATTTTTCTGGTACCATTCAGATAGAATGGAATTGAGACAATGCTAGACCTTGAGGAGTTTTGTGAATCTTAATTTCTAATATCAAGTCAACAACTCCTAGATCTTTCATATCAAACTTAGTAGCAAGTATACGCTTAGTAGAATTTACGTTAGCAATGTTGTTACTCATTATTAGCATATCATCCACATATAAGAAAACAATGACAACTTCATTTGGAGTGCTTTAATGTAAATATATTTGTCACACTCATTAATTTTAAAATCATTTAGAAATATTGTGTGATCAAATTTTTCATGCCATTGTTTGGGTACTTATTGTAGTCTATGTAATGACTTAACAAGTCTACACACCTTTTTTTAATTTTCAAGAACTATGAACTTTTCTGTGTTAGTGCTAATCTATTTTGAATGATGACTATTTTCAGGCAAACACACAAAAGGAAACAACCTTGATGAAAAGCAAAAAGGAAAACTATAACTAGGAAATCTATCTTAAATCTGATGGAGACAATCAAGGAGATCTAGAAGAAGAAAAAAGAAAAGATATCGAAACAAAATCAATTAATGAACTTTTCCTATCAAGACCGATCTGTCGTTGCTAATTAATAGGAAAAATATTAATCAATAAGGTCCTACACAATCAAGAGGAATCAGGAAGATTATAGGAAATCTGGAAGACCAGTCTACCGTGCTAATTAATAGGAAGAATATTAATCAAAAGGTTCTACACAATCAAGAGAATCAGGAAAGATTACAGAAAATCTAGGAGATTGCATGAAGATCGCCAAATCCTTTGTCTTACTCTTATTCTTTGGAAAGAGGACTTATCACTGCCTCAATCCAAGAATCAAATCTCTTGGGATGCCATCTCTTCAATATAAAGGAAGCATCCGGATATCTAACAAGCATACAGGCCTACTACTATTCAAGCCTTCTTCAATATTCTTCATCTTTCAAAAATCATTATAATCTGTAGTTATTGTTACTATGAAAGAAAAAGAGTGAGAAAAGAACAAAAATTGAAAAGAGAAGTCCGTATCAACAGATAAAGAAAAATTAAAAAAAGCGAGAAAAAAATTCAAGTGTTTATTTCTAATTCTTGTAACCATTTCTACACTAAAGGCTTGAAGAGATATCTCTTGCAACCCAAGTGGACTGAACCTAGGATTTATATTGAATCCGAACCAGTATAAAAACATCTGGTGTCAAAGTTTCTTTTTACGTATTTTAATTTCTAGCTTATTTACTTATCCGCCTAGTTGACTATCTGAATTGTTAACTGACTTCCTAAAGATCAGACTTAAGCTAAAAGAAAACGTGAAGAAATTTTAATTCACCCCCCTGTTGCACTTTCAATTGGTATCAGATCCTGGTCTCACTAATTTTTTTGTCTAACCAAAGGTGAGAAAAAGATCATGGCAAATCAAAATCAAACATTGGTGCATTTTTTCAAGAGGGAACTTCTCAAACCAAATCTCCCTACTTCAATGGAAAACATTTCTCACACTAGAAAATCAAGATGGATACCTTCATCAAATCCTATGATGTTAAGGTTTGGAGGATCATCAAAATTGGTGATATTCCCATCCCTGTTGCTAAACCTGCTAATGGAAATTCATCAACCTCTGAAGGAAGTCAGACTGTTGTAATTTCTAGCCTGGAAAACTACACTGATGAATAAATGGAGATCATTCAAATAAATTCAAAGGCTAAGAATGTTTTGTACAATGCAATCAGTGGTGAAGAATATGAGAAAATATCTGACTGTGAAACTGCTAAAGAAATGTGGAACAAATTAGAAGTGACCTATGAAGGAACTCACAAAGTAAAAGAAACTATTGTTAGTCTCCTTGTTTATGAATATGAACTCTTCCAAATGAAAGAAGGAGAATATGTTGAAAACATGTTTGCATGACCGAGTAAGATCATTAGCGAACTTAAAGCTATTAGAAAAGAATATGCTCCCATAGAGCACATAAGGAGAATTTTAGAAGTCTACCTCCTCAATGGCATGCCAAAGTTATTGCACTTGAAAGCATGGATATAAAAAACCAACATATGATGAGATTCTAGGACATCTTATTGCTTTGAGAAGACTCATCTAAACAAAAAGGGCAAAGAAGATGAGAAGAAGAAATCTGTAGCCTTCAAAGCAACTAATGATAATCAAGATGATGAAGATGAATTCAATGAGGAAGAAATTGCTCTAATTACAAGATCTGTCATGGAGACATTCCGGCGCAATATAAATTAAAGAAGAGGTAAGCCAAATAACTCTAGAAATAAATAAATTACTAAAATATTATCAAAATGATGACTGATGCTATGATTATGGAAAATTTAAACATATTGCAAGTGAGTGTCCGGAGACTAAGAAAAGACATCCTCAAGGTTATGGAAGAAACAAAGTCCTTAGCAGCTGGAAAGATGAAGACACATCTAAATATTATCAAGATGACTCTGGAAATATGTGCGTCGTGGCCATTGGAGAATCCAGCTAGGTAAAACCTGATTTTTGTAAAAATTGCAATAATTTAAAAGCTCTACTGGAACAGACCATCACTGACTTGAAAAGATCTCTTGAAAATCTTAGAATAATTCAAGATGAAAAAAGAGCCTTGAAAATTCAACTCGAGGTTACCAAAAGAGACCTTTTTGATGAAGCAATTTTTGAATTAAAGAATCTCTTAAAAAATTCTCAAAGGTTTTCCTGCCTTGGTAAAGGCAACTAAGTCAACTGGCTTAGACCAGTCGACTCATTCTCAAAGTGAATAGTCTGCCTAGATATGATAAAACTGGTAAAATCTCTTGCTATTATTGTGGTAAATTTGGTCATTCCTATTGTAGGTACAAATATCGTCTCTCTAAACCAACCAACTTCATTTGGAGAGTAAAAAATAACCCTAACAAAAAAGGACCTAAAACTCACTGGGTACCTAAAAATAAGTAATCTTGTTTTGCAGGAACTCTATGTGAAATCAAAAGGTAAATGGTATCTTGATAGCAGATGTTCAAATCATATGACAGGCAACAAATATCTGTTCAAATCTATTGCTGAATTTAAAGGTGAAAAATTTTGATTTGGTGACAATTCAACTGGAAGTATTATTGGTATAAGAACTAGTTTCTTTAATGAAACCTGTGAAATTACTAACGTGTATCTTGTGAAGGGATTAAAGTACATCTATTAAGTATCAATCAACTATGTAATGCCAACCTCGAAGTAAGATTTAAGAAATTGGATGCATCATTGAAGATATTTCAGGAAAGGCAATTCTTCCAGGATTCAGTCAAAGGATCAACTAATCATATTTGCTTAGTATCTATTTCTCAAGATCCTTGGATATGGCATAAAAAGCTTGGCCATGCTAGCATAAAATTAATTGAAAAGCTTGCAAGAATGGAACTGGTTATTGGACTTCCAAAGTTAGACTACACAAAGGATCACATCTATGACGCTTGTCAAATGGGTAAGTAAACAAGGAACTCTTTCAATATAAAGATATTATCTCTACTACAAAACCTCTTCAACTTCTTCACATAGATCTTTTTGGTCCAACTACAACTACAAGCATTGATGGTAAGAGGTATACTTTTGTTATTGTAGATGACTATTCTCGTTTTACTTAGGTTATATTTTTAGCTAACAAAGATGATACTTTAAAAAAGTTTGAGTTCTTTTTTAAGAAAGTACAGAGAGAAAAAGACTACTACATTAATTTTATCAGAAGTGATCATGGAGGAGAATTTAAAAGCAAGAACTTTGAAGACTTCTGAAATGAAGAAGGGTATTCACATAACTTCTCTGCCCCTCGCTCTCCTTAACAAAATAGAGTAATTGAGAGGAAAAATAGAACTCTTCAAGACATGGACAGAACCATAATTTGTGAACACTTTCTTCCTCACCATTTCTAGACAGAGGCAGTAAGAACTGAGTGTCATATTCTTAACAGGTGTCTAATCAGGCCAATACTTTTATGAACTTTGGAATAAAAATAAGCCTAACATCAGCTACTTTCATCCATTTGGCTGAAAATATTTTGTTCACAACACTGGTAAGGACGATCTAAGTAAATTCGATCCACGTAGTGATGAAGGTATCTTTTTTGGTTATTCTACCACTAATAGAGCATGTCAAATCTTTAATAAACATACCTCCACTGTAGAAGAGTCTATAAATATTATTTTTGATGAATCTAACCCTATTCCTGAGAAAAGATGCAGTTCTGATGATGAAGATACCACTAAAAGTGATAAAGCAGTCTCTACAGTAGTTGAAGACAAGATCAGTCAACTACTGTTGAAGAATATCAACCAACAGTTGAAACTGTTCCAAATGAATAGAGGAGTGAGCCTAACTATCCCAGAAAATTCATTATTAGTGACATCAGTGATGGAATGAGAACAAGGGCATCCAGCAAAAGAGGTGCCAATATAGCTCTTATATCCCAATTTAAGCCTAAGATGGTAGAAGAAGCTTTGAAAGACAAAACTGGGTAATTTCTATGAAAGAAGAACTAGATCAATTCGAAAGGAATCAAGAACTAGATCAATTAAGAATCAAGTATGGACCTTGGTCCCCAAACTTGAAAATGTTACCATAATCGAAACAAAATGGGTTTTTAGAAAGAAGTTGAATGAGGCTTGAGAAGTAACTAGGAATAAGGCAAGACTTATCGCTCAAGGTTATTCTCAACTGGAGGGAGTCGACTATGATGAAACTTTCGCTCCTGTAGCAAGGGTAGAGTCTATTCGAATTCTTCTTGCCTATATGCTTATAAAGATTTTAAACGCTTTCAAAATAGACATTAAAAATACTTTTTTAAATGGTTTGATTGAAGAAGAAATTTTTGTAAAACAACCTCTGGATTTTGAAAATTCAGATTTTCTTTATCATGTGTTTAAGGTGTCAAAAGCTCTTTATGGTCTCAAACAAGCTCCTAGAGCTTAGTATGGGTGCCTGAGTAAATTTTTACTATCTCATGGATTTTCTTGAGGAAGCATTGATACTACTCTTTTTATAAAAAATCTTCCTCTGACAATATTATCATTCAAATATATGTTGATGATATTATATTTGGTCGTACTAATCCTGATCTGTGAAAGAACTTTGCCAATTTTATGCAACGCGAGTTCGTAATGAGCTTGATGGGTGAGTTAATCTTCTTTCTTGGTCTTCAAACCTATCAAACTGATCAAGGCATTTTCATCTGTCAAAGCAGATATGCATTAGAATTAGTGCAAAAGTTTGGTATGAAAAATACTAAATCTATCAGCACCTCCATGAGTCCCTTATGCAATTTGGATCTTGATCCTAATAGAAAAAGTGTTGATGAAACCAAGTATTGAGGTATGATTGGATCTTTATTTTATCTCACTGCTAGTCGTCCTGACATCATATTTAGCATATGTAAATGTTCTAGATTTCAATCTGCTCCTAAAGAATCTCATCTTACTGCTGTTAAAACAATAATTCAATATCTAGTTGGAACCATCTCTTTTGGACTATGGTATGAAAAATCCTCTATACTTAATCTTTGTGGATTCTCAAATGCATATTATGCAGTGATAAAGTGGATTGAAAAAGCACCAGTGATTCTTTCCAATTTCTTAGAAATTGCTTAGTCTCTTGGAATAGCAAGAAACAAAATTATGTATCCATCTCAACTATAGAAGCTGAATATATAGACATTGGACTATGTTGTGCTCAGGTTTTATGGATTATTCATCAACAATCTGACTATGTGACAACTCTAGTGCTATTTGCTTGTCTAAAAATCCTGTGTATCATTCTAGGGCTAAGTATGTCGATATCAAGCATTATTTCACAAGAGATCATGTTTTAAATGAAAATATTGAGATTATTGTTGTTAACACTGAAAATTAGTTGGCTGATATTTTTACAAAATCACTTCTTGAAGAAAGATTTTACAATCTCATAAATATTTTAAATATTACTTCTAAACTAGTTTAATTTACTTTTGGTAAATGTTGCAATTATTATTTGTCTATGTGGTTATATTTCAGTTTTTTTTTATAATAGGTAGATACATTTATTGAGAATTTGATTTGTTTTTTTCTACATGGATTCCTGGTACTTTATTTATTACTCTGCATTAAATTTTGACTGTTGGCGTTTGAGTTTTTCCATTCTTATTCTATGTGTCAGTCACCCTTCCTTTCATATCCCATTGATTTAGACTATTGCCTTTTTCTCTTCATCGTCCTCCTCGTTCTTATAATCCTCTTCTTCCTCCATCTCTGTCATATCAACTCCTTCACCATTCTTATCATGTCTCCTCATAAGAGTTCTAGGTTCAGAAAGGGTATTGCCCATTCCTCTGGTCCCATCGACTCTGAAAACTCCTCCACTCATTCATCTCCTACATCCGCCACCTCTCCACCAGTCTCTTCTCTCAAATGACTTGCTTTCGTCCATCCCTCCGGTGATCAGAAAAAGAAATGCCGCTTTGATTTTGAAAATTCTCTTGACGTAAAAATGGACTTTTGGTACTCCTCTAATGAAACCCTCTTTTAATCTCTTAAAACCAAAACAGTTGTGCATGGTCGTCTTATTGATCTTGGCCTTCTTCTAAACCTTCACTTTTCGATTAAGGATTTCTTCGAATATCAAGGTTGGGCAAATGTTTTCTTCTCTCCACCCAAAGTGGTATATGAACCTTTGGTCAGGCTCTTCTACACTAACCTCTGATCCTCAAAGCCTGAAAAAGTTGAAACCCTAGTTCTTGGTAAGTGGATTTTCTTGGACTGCGACATTCTGGAAAAATTGTTGAAATTCATTGCTATGGGTTCTCTGGTGCTATTAAAAACTCTTGGCCCTCTGATTTTGAAGTAACCTTTGAAGAAACCAAGAAAGCTCTCTCCTCTAATCCCTTAGGTCCATGTCCTTCCGTTCTTGGCCCCAAAGATGTGTTTTTTGAAGCCTGTGTCATTGCACACATAGTGGAAACCACTCTTCTTCCAAGAGCGGGTTCTTTCACCTCCCTATATGTGCGAGACACCTTCTGCACCTATTGCCTTCTCTCCAAGAAAAAATTTAAGCTTTCCCCTTTCATTCTCAACTACATGATAGACTCTACTATCCCTAGTCTTCCCTATGGGATGATCATATCTCGCATCCTCAAAGCCAATTCTATTTGTCTTACAGATATTCCTTCTATTAATGTAAAACAGTGTTACAATTCTAGGGCTTTTGGAAGTATGGGCTATGTACTCTCTAATGATTCTTGGGTTCTCAAAACAAACACTACTGCACCTACATCTCTGCCTGAACCCTCTCCTCCTATCCCTGCTGCTCCCACTCCTCCAGGATCTAAGCTTCTTGAAGATATTCTATCTAAAATCACTGAAATGGACTAGAAATTTGAATCCCTTCAAGACCTGCTTCTCTCTAGTCACTGCAAATTTGACTCTGTTGCTGACTCTGTAGAAAAGATTCAAGCCTCCACCAAGGAAATAGTTATTGACGTTGCCAAGATTCACGTTAAGATAGACCAGGTTATCAAAGTTACTGCGAAGTTTGCTCAAAAATTTCAAACCAGTTCAAACTAACTCAACCTCCCTGACTGCTATGATTGAAAATTTGAAGGCATCTCTTGTGAACACCCCTGACGTACTTTCTTCTCCCTCATGGTTAACTAGTTTGAGTTTGTTCTTTTTGGACTGTTGCTAAGGGTTTACATGCCCAAGACTCTGAAATGCTATTTATGCTCTATTTTTCCTGTGTTATAGTTTTTGCTGATGTCAAAAGAGGGAGAAATATTATGTAGTTGCATTATTACTATGTTGTTCTGGTTGTTCTATGCTGTTTCTACTATGTTGTGCTGGTTATTCTCTGTTGTTTCTTTTTGGTATTTATCTAGCAAGTCAAATAGCAGGTATAAACTCAGGGTGAGCAATAAAAGGACCTAGTCTATCACCAGGCAACCATTCAGAGGAAGCAACTAAAGCAGTCAACTATACACAGGGAAGTCAACTACTTAATCGAATTTTGTCATCATTAAAAAGAGGGAGATTGTTAGTGCTAATCTGTTTTAAATGATGACTAATTTCAGGAAAACACACAAAAGGAAACAACCTTGATGAAAAGCAAAAAGGAAAACTGCAACTATGAAATCTATCTTAAATCTGATGGAGACAATCAAGGAGATCTAGAAGAACAAAAAAGAAAAAAATATCAAAACAAAAATCAATCAATGATCTTTTCCTAACAAGACTAATATATCATTGCTTATTAATAGAAAAAATATCAATCACCGAGGTCCTACACAATCAAGAGGAATCAGGAAGATTACAGAAAATCTGGAAGACCAATCTATCGTTGCTAATTAACAGGAAGAATATTAATAAAAATGGTTCTACATAATTAAGAGGAATCAGGAAGGATTACAGGAAATCTGGGAGATTGCATGAAGATCACCAAATCCTTTGCCTTACCTTTATTCTTGGAAAGAGGACTCAACATCGCAGATCAAATCCCTTCGGATGCCACCTCTTCAATATAAAGGAAGCATCTGGATATATCACAAGCATACAAGCCTATAACTATTCAAGTCTTCTTCAATACTTTTCATCTTTAGAAAATTATTGTAATCTTTAGTTATTGTTATTGTGAAAGAAAAAGAGAGAGAAAAGAAGAAAAATTGAAAAGAGAGGTCTGTATCAACAGATAAAGAAAAATAAAAAAAAGAGAGAAAAAATTCGAGTGTTTATTTCTAATTCTCGTAATCATTTCTACACTAGAGGCTTAAAGAGATATTCCTTGCAACCTAAGGGGACCAGACCTAGTATTCACATTGAATCCGAATCAGTATAAAACATTTGGTGTCGAAGTTTCTTTTTACGCATTTTAATCTCTAGCTTATTTACTTATCTTCCTAGTCAACTATCTGAATCGTTTGCTGACTTCCCAAAGATCAGACTTAAGCTAAAATAAAAAGTGAAGAAATTTCAATTCACCCCTCCCCCCTCTTGCACTTTCATTTTGGTTGTTCCATATAGATTTCTTCCTCCAAATCTCCATTTAAGGAGGCTATTTTGACATCCATTTGATGAATTTTTAGATTGTACACCGTGGCTAATGCTATTAACATTTTAATTGATGTGATTCTAGTTACAAGTGAGTACGTATCAAAGTAGTCTAGACCTTCACGTTGTTTAAATCTTTTAACAATGAGCCTCGCTGTAATGACCCGTTAGGTCATTTTGAAAATTAGCTTTCTTGATTTCCTAAAAGATTTACCTCGTAAAATTCTAAATAAGTATTTTGAACTATTCGATAGCTATGACAATTTAGTTTATGGGTCAATTTAAATAATTACTATAAGTGGTGGACTAACTGTTAAATAGTTTAAGAGTCTATATTATTTGACCCATATACATTAAATTA
The DNA here is from genome assembly GCA_011800125.2 of Solanum clarkiae. NCBI lineage: Eukaryota > Viridiplantae > Streptophyta > Magnoliopsida > Solanales > Solanaceae > Solanum > Solanum clarkiae. The sequence goes on along the minus strand of JAABOM020008881.1, from coordinate 7,670 downwards.
GGTTAGTGGGGTTAACAATTTCAGAAGAAAAATTAGAAAAGAGAAGAGAAGATAGGGCCGGCTACGTCAAAACATTGAACAATGAACACAGTGTTCCATGTAAGATTTTTTCATGTAACTTTTAATTCTATATGTGTGTATGTTTGTCACGACATGTACATAAATATAGTAATTTTACCTATGGTAGAATTGGACAAAGAAAGAAAAAGGGTAAGTAGGAAGTGAACTTGGTAGCTGTTGTAATGTTGTATGATTTTTTTTAGTATATGGAGACAACCACTAGCGGAATATTTATGGCATGTTGATAACTAACTCCTGCTGAACATAAGTCGTCAAACGGGCTATATCTATATCTCCAATCAACATCACATTCCTGCCCTCTCTCTTAGTCATTCGAGAGAGCCCGAACATGAAGAGATCCATCCTAGTATGCATGTATGCCACAATAGCTGGAGCATAACAGGACAACTGAGTAAACTTGAGTCTGTACTCCCTTACGCTCAAATTCTACTGCTTCAATATTAGAAACTTCCTTACCTTAGCCTGCCTCATCTCCCTGGAAAAGTACTATCCTAAAAAGTCCTCCTCGAACACCGCTCAACTAATAACCGGCGCCCCATCTGGCTTGCTCCCTTTCCACTGATCAAACCAGAGTCTAGCTATCCCTTTGAGCTGGTAGGCAACCAGCTCAACCTGCTCAGTATCACCAATACACATAACCTGAAACACCTTCTTAAGCTCCTCAATAAAATTTTTTAGGATCCTCTTTCACATTAGACCCCGTGAACTCTAGTTGGTTCATCCTCAGGAACTCCCTAATTCTGGCAGTATCTGTCCCATCATTTCTACCATCTCCCTGGTGACTTCCCTGAGTAGTGACTGCCTGAGACAAAGTCTGAGTGGCCTGGCGAAGCTCAACATTGGTGACGTTTGCCTGCTATGGCTACTCTAAAGGCACAACTGGATGTCTAGGTTCCTTCGGGATTCGGCCAGGCTAGTTTGCGGTTCTCCTGGATGGGCGCCCTCTACCCCTTACCGGTCCATTATCTCTGTGCAGAGGCATGATCTAAAAAACATGGCGTGAACACATGGGTTAGAAGGGACTTCACAGAGGTATACTCTAAGGCACGAGACAAAGAATGACAATCAATGATGACACTTCCTAATGACCCATAGCCTTCCCATTATAGATGTGACATGCTTTAGACCCATAATATGGGCTCCACTAGACATAATTCCATAGACTCCCTAGGACTCTAGAACTTTGTACTCTAATACCAAGTTTGTCATGCCCCGTGCCTATACCCAGGATATGGCCAGCACTCGAAAATCATTTCTAGTCCCAAGCGAACCACTTTGCTTGGCTACATACTCAGTGGAAGACTTAACAATAGTGGAAAGGCTTTAAATAAGAAACATAAAACTACTAAACTTGTCTGAATAATCGAAAAGAGAAATAGCTCAATAGTGAAATCAATTTAATCAAAACTGAAGTATCTAATACATAGTCTATGGAACCTCTACTAAAATAGTCTGAACGGACTACTTGGACAGGCCCCAAGTAGCCAGAACTGAAATAAAGACTGAAATGAAATAACATCAACCAAAAGGGCCTCAGACTGAGAGGAGGCCTCACCACTGTCTGGAAGTTGTCAAGTTCTCAATAAAGTGACTGTTGAGGAACTCTATCACCCACCTCTGCATCATAAAATGATGCAGGTCCTAAGGATGTCAGTACTTGGAATGTACGATATGTAAGATGGCCAAAATAGTATCTTAAAATATCATATTATATCTCAAAAGACATAAACATAATACATAGTGAAATAACAATAATCATAAAGACTTGTATGCTGAAAATAACATGCTGAAAACTGGTAAGTAAAAAATAGTTCTTAGCTTGGGGAGTTTCTCTAACCGACAGCCACCACTATGAGCTATGTGGAAATACAACATGTTTTCCATGCTGCCAGAGCCATCCTGTACTTTGTTGGGGTAGGGGACAAAGAACTAAGGGAGTGGATCCATCCCCAAACTGGGCCATCTCAGTGGCAAGTGAGAAAGTTACCGTAGTACAATCTTATCCCATACTGGCTACATAGTTTATGAGTTCGAGTAATTAATTCTACTCTCACCTATATCAGTGCTCAATACTACTCCCAAAATACTTTTATTTAGCTCATACTTAAAGACTTGGGGTTCTTGAAATCTAATTTTCTTGGGGGAATTAGCCCAACTTATTACTTAGCTTTCTCAACTGAATTCTTTTACTTGACTGAAAATCTAATATCTTCTCAATATCCTTTAACATATAGTTTACTCGGATAAAATGTAAGAATGATTCAAGAAAAGGATTAATTAACTTGTCTTAAACTATAAGCTTTCTGGGTATTCATGAAACCCATATGAAATTCAAAAGAAATCATTTATAGCCTTCAATCTTGGAGTCAATACTCTATATAATAATTAAAGAATCAAGAATCATCATTCTTTATCAAGAATCTTTTCATACGTAAAGAAACTTACTAAAGTTTACAAGATTTACAAGAATGTAATCTCAACCAAAACTCGAAACTTCTGGGATGAAACTAAATTTATATTTTCTAAAATATTCTAAAGTAATAATTTTAGAGTGGCCTTACATACCTTGGAATGAATTCTTGAGGAATTGGAAAGGAGTCCCTAGCCCTACTACCGTTCTTGAATTTCTTGAGCGTGAGTTCTTGAGAGGGTTTTCTGGTTTATGAGGGAATGAATGAATAAAAGATGCATTTTTTGGACTTAAAATGAATTCAAACTAAGTATTTTAGGATATGAGGTGTGAAAAAGATCGAAATTACCCCTCCCCATCGAAAGAAAAAAATCAACTTCTTAATGCACTAGTGCGTGATGCGCACTAGCGTATTTTTACACTTTTTCGCGAATGGTTTCTAGTTTTGTCAAATTAAAAAAAAATCAAGTGTGGTTCCGCATCCTTTCCGTGTTGCGGAATAGCCACGAAAACCTCACTATTTTTTATTTTCTTTGAAAAAATAATTCACGTTTATTCACATTAAGATCGAGTCGAGGTTATTTTTTGACTCGGTGTTTCGCATTGATCGCAAATCCGGTCTTGGATTTGCAAATGGAGCATGGGAAGATATGTTATGTGTAAGGTCAATTCTAGAGGTATTTTTGTCTTTTAACAGGGGTGTCACATCTAGGGTAGCCCTTGTCTTGGTCTTTGTAATGTCCCATGTTGACAATGTTAAGTTTATATGTGTTTGCATCTCATCCTGACTAACTTGCACTATTTTTGGTATGTATCGTGTGTATATGGTTGGCACTCTGATGAATGAAGCATGTCTATGTGGTTTAGTGCTAATTAGTGGAGAAGATATACCATGTGTGTGTGAGGTTAGTTGCATAATTTGACTGATGCACTTGTGAGATAGAACTTGCCTGGTTAGTACCATTGAAATAATTAAATGGCTGGATTAGGATGTGGTCTTAGGCCATTTTTGTTGACTAGTCACTTAGCCAAAAATTGACCAACCAATTGAAACTGTCCTTCTTGAACCAAAAGTTGATCCTAAATAATCCTTTTCTTGTAATCACCCAAATGCACTTCCCCATTCTATCTGTCGATCTTTGTTTTGGCCCTAGTCTCTCCAAAGATATTGTGAACCTTTGCCTAGGTTGAAAGCCTAAGTTGAGGGTGGCTTATATTGGACCTCGTCCCACAAAAAGATATTGTGAACCGTGAGCAAAAGTAATGAGTGAAAAAGAAAAGAATGAAAATGAGTAAATGAGCATGCAAATCACTTCCTGTACAATAGAAAATTGGAGAAATAGGAAAATAAGTGTTGGAGACCAAAATGCAAATGGTTAAGTCGAAATAAGTGTATGGGAGAGACCTTTTAGTCACTTAAATCCTAAATGTACCTCACTCGAGACCGAGCCTACGCTACAAGCCGCAAAAGTCCTAATGTGATCCTAAAAGGATCATTCATGAGTTAAGGTGGTGAAATTAAGGGCAAGCTTATGATCGATACGTGTGTCAGCTGAAAGTCATTTCTGAGAGTGAGTGACTACATTCTAGTCTCTTTTTTACATGCTTACATTGTGAGTGAGACTTTTTTGTAGTGAGGGCTCTATCTTTTGCATTAATTTGTTGCTAAGCTATCTGTGTAGTCTTTGTTCCTGATCATATATGGGTTGACCATGCATGCATGATGTTTGCCTTAATCTTTGTGGGCCTATTTGGGGTGTAAGCACACTCTTGAACTTGTTATCGGGGCATATGTGTTGAAAATAATAGGGTTATCCATAGTTCTGAGTGAGCACTTGTGTTCATGCTTTGTTTGGTTGAGTCTTTATTGCTTGAGGACAAGCAATCATTCTAATTTGAGGCTGTTGATTAGTCATAGAAATACAACTCTTATACTGCTTTAAACAAAGGATTTTTGCGTATTCTCAAGAAAATTTGTTATTTTGATGTTCATTTGTGTTGTTTTTCAGGAAAAGTTATTGAGGCGTGGATAACAGAATGAACGATAGTAAAATGAATGTAAAGAAGCTAAAGTGTGGGTATCCGGAGCCCTTCATGGCTCATGTGATATCATTCTAACCATAGGAAGACACGGGGAAGTGGACCAGGCAACCATGGAAGAAATAAAGCCAAGTGAAGTTCCACGTAGACCTTCACGACTCGAGTGACTATCAACGAGTCATGAGGTCCATCGTGGCTTCACACTTGGCAGTTTTGGGATGGTGTGGCACAAGAGCAGAAGGCAAACTTTCCAAGGCAAGCCCCACGGCGCACTACACGAGCCGTGGAGCGTGAAACAGACTATGTCTCACCCCGTCAAAGTGATGTGAATGGCTATTACAATTGAAAAATAAGGAAAATACGATAAGTGGAGTGAGACGGAGCTTTCCACGGGCCGTGTGACCAACCACGACCCGTAAGGTGAGGACGTGAGGATGACTTGAGCAAGAAAGGTTGAAGGCAATGTGGACGGTCCATAAAACTGACTATTGACTCTCACATGGCCCGTCTACTGGCGCATAGAGCAACAACTGAGAGTGAAGTCAAAGTACAGCCACACAGACCGTTTCATGGTCTGTTTACCATCACATAGGCCATTTGGTGGCTCGTGTCCATGTTGATGTGATTTTTCCTATTTTAAATCGGATTAGGATTTCTTTGTATATAAATAGTACTTTTATTTCATTTTTGTACTTAGTCTTGGACGGCTGGATACAGAAAACTAAAAGGAACACTATTTTTCTTGTTATTCTATTGAATCTTGTGGATTTCAACTATCTTGTTCAAGATTGTGATCCGTGGATTCTCCAATTCTTCAGTAGTAAGTTCTTCATTATGAATTCTATTTAATATTATGGGTTATCTTTCGTGAACATGTTAGGCTAAACCCACAACTAGGGTTGTGGGAACCATGACAAATCAATAAGATAGGCGAATGAATATAGGGCAACTCTTGGGATTGATTAGCATATATATCATACTGATCTTCATTATAATTTATTCCTTAATGAGTCGACACATTAGGGTAAGCCTTTATTCATTACATGCCCAAAAGGGATGTTTTGATTAGGAAAAGAGTTCTACAATGGAAATTTGGTATTTTTAACCTAGTCTAAGTACTTGAGACTGAAAGCTGAGAGTATTTCGGGATTGACAATATAGGTTAGTAAGTATATGTTTTGAGACCGAAAGGTGATGAATGATATGCATCTAAGAAGGACCGAAAGGTAAATTAGGTGTTAGATAACTTGTTAGATCTTGTATACGTAATCATGAACGGGTTTACCACTAGATTCGGCTATTGCATTAGATGTCATGGGGAACATAATCCTTGCTTCACATTAATTGTTTAAAATGCAGTTGTCTTTGCACTCTCTTGTTAGTTTACTGTAGTAAGTTAGTTTATAAAAATCAAAATCCCCCAATTTACTTTATGTACTTTTGTTTCAAGAATAGATATTATATCTGAAAATGATGCTAATAGATTTATTCTCACGCATTCCCTATGGGATTGACATAAACTCTGGTTGAGTTCTATATTTCATCAACGATCATTTTACTATTCCTTTTGGAGTGTTAATTTGGGTGTATCATCACGCATGTTTGAATGATTTGGCAATTATTGTTTTGATTAAGTCAAGGCAAGTTGATACTTGAAGCATGACCTATGAGTCTTTGTTGGCTATGTGTGCAATGCCATGTGCCTGTGAGCTAGTTTTGTTGTATTCATGCATTGTGTGCTGATTCAGAACTTGCCCATTAACTTTAAGTTGGATTGGAGATTATATGGACTAGGAAAGGATCTTAGGCCCTTGTTCTTTTATTTAGTCCACTTTTCACCAAATGACCAACCAAATGAAAGAGTTTATCCCTCGTTCCAAATGTTTGAGCCTTATATGTACCTATTTCTTTCTTAATACCCAATTAGCCTACCTTTTCTAGTGAAATACCTTGATATTGGCCATGGTCTATCCTTGATCATTGTGAACATTGACTTAGGCAAAAAGCTAAGTTGAGAGTGGCTACCAAAAGTGGCTCTGGTTTGGGGATTGGATATTGTGTACTTCACAGTGGGCTAAAAGCCTAAGTTAAGGGCGGCCTATATTGTGGTATAATAGAAATAATAAGGTGGTGAATTAGTAATAAGAGAAAGAATAGAGAGTCATGTACCAGGTAAAAGAAAAAGAGAAAATATACCTTAGACTGAGTTGAAAAAGCGAAATGAGTTTGAAAATAAGGCACAAGCTAAAACATGAAGAGAAAATACCCGGAAAAGCTTGAAAATGAACAAAAAAGGGAGAATAAGTTGAGAATGATTGAGTTGGTGAGGTTAAAGTGTTGAAAAGCATGGTTCAAGGTTGTCCCTTCATCACTAATTATCCAAAATGCCATACAAAAGCCCCATAAGCCTAATTTACATGCTTATAAAGTCCTAAAGTGATCCTAATTCAATTAATCAACAGTCTGGGTTATGAGTAACCCCATATCTTACAATACTAGTACTATGAAAATGAAATATGATATAGTTTGGTCAAATTAGAGCTAATTTTTAAAAGTTCTTAAATCTCCGATTAAAGGGCAATATGTATGTCTAACGCTGAACAGGGTCGAGTGTAAATAACTTTTAAGTGGAATTGAGGAGATCATGACCTTAAACAAAGTGAGAGAATTGAGGTGCTTGTAGGACTTAGTAAGCTAGCAGGTGATTCACCTACTTGTTAGCTTAAATTGCTAGCTAAATGAAGACAAGGCCCAACATCGAATTTGTCCAAGTCCACTCATGAATAAATTCCGTATTAAGGATGTAACTTTTGCCTGTATGGACTTTATTTTCATCCCAAGAAGTATATAAAAAGGGCCCAAGTACATCACAACCCACTTAACCATTTGGGCCCAAACCAAGTGAAGGAAAATTTGGAAAATGGGCAGCCAAGGCCCATCAACTTTGAGACCCAATTAGGCCCAAGTGAAAGGGCCAATCTACTACATCACCACCTTAATAATATAAGGCTTAGACCACACAATAAATTCGGCCAAAATCCCCTTTATAAAGTCTTACAAACAGCACCTTTAAGTCATTCTTAGACTTGGAAAATTTCAGCTTTCACAAACTCTCTCTACACTTTCTTAACCTAGCAAA
>JAABOM020008870.1:0-19806 GCA_011800125.2 Solanum clarkiae | reverse complement strand
ATTTATTCTGACTAATATATTTTAAATTTAATATAATTTGAATCATTTTATAAAATTGATATTTAATAAATTTTATATGATTAAGGTGCGAACTCAATGACTGTTCTATCAATGTTTGAATGTAAAACAATCTGGCTTGACATGTTAAATTGAACATATAATACTCCATATAGCTCAGTCTTTTAAAAGTTAGTATCTATTTTAATCATTCTACACCCAAAAACCACTAATTTAAATTTACATCAACTACCTACTATGGATTTTTTAATTTAATAGTGGGCTCATGGTCCATTTTATTAATTACGCAACCTTAAACAGATGTCCATAATACAGTAAGGTTCCAGAGGCCCAAGTCCAACCAAATAATACTTTTAGACCCTATATCTTAGGGTTTTCTAGATCCGCCCAACCCTTTCTTTCCCTTTTTGAATTGTCGACCTTCCAGATGTATCCAGCAATCTTCAATGGCGATCTTCTGCTCTGGTTCCTTCATTTGCTTGCCATCATCTTCATATTCTGCATGTTTTTCTTGTAAGTTTACCCTTTTCTCACCTATCTTCATTGTTGATTGAAGCAAGACCTGACCATTTTCTTTTCTCCAGTGTGCGATGCGATACACCTCCTCGGCCTACATAACAGTTCCATCTAGAATAGAAGATCTGCATCTCCATTAAACTCGATCTGTGAGTTCTTCTTCCTTTCCATTTGATCCTGACTATCTTTAACATTAACCTTCTAACATATTTCATTTGCTCCTTTGATGCAGAAAATAGTGTTGTCTCTATAGATCCCTTGAGATACTTGTGTCTCTATTCACACCTGATTTTATTCTCTCCTTTTGTTGATATCTAACTCTTTGTTTTGATGAATGCAAAGTTATACCTTGCACAGTATTTTGCTCCCACATGGTCTCCGTATTAGCTATAAATATGTTATCCACTTTTTGATGAATGTGGAACCAACCCTATTCACAGCCTTTTACTCTAAACAATCCTAAATTTATGCTTGTATATATCATAGTTGTGTATTTTGTGTTCTGACTTTCTATTCTACATATGTGCATCATGCCCCTCTGCTAGTTATAGCTCTGGTTCTCATTCTTATTGATGGAATTTGATACTACTATGGAAATAAAGCCCTACATCATTAACTTTTTTTTAATGAAATCATCTTTATAATGTTTATTGCAATATTTTTTATACATTCTCAGAAGTGGCATGTCTTGACTTTGTACGTTAGTTGGACATTCATGGAAGAATAGAAACAAAAATGGTATTACCTAATTAAAACAGATTATGTTGTTTATTTGGTGTTCAAATTGGTAGATACATCCATGCAATTGAATCTGCTAATTTAGCCATTATGTTTGTTAATTATAAGAGTGAAACTGCGGCTTTAGATCAAGCCAACATTACGGAACTTGCAACATTTTCCAAACTAAGACTAGGAGATTAAATGTTCTAATTAAATTAGGTGGTCTCATCATTGAAGGAATTGAGTTTCAATTTAGGCTGAAATTCAATTCCTTCAACAATGAGGCCACCTAATTCATAATTAGGACGTTTCTCAATCAATCTCTCTAGAGAAAGATCATCATTTCCTTCCCTGCTATTAAAATTTCTGAATTCTATTTCCATCCATCTATCTCCTCTTACTTTGGGAAATGTTGAAAGTTCAACACTATTGGCTTGTTCTTCGGTCACAATTTCACTCTTATAATTAACAAACACAATAGTTAAATTAGCATATTCAAGTACATTGCACATATCTACCAATTGACCCACCAGATAGGCAGCATAATCTGTCTTTTGAGACACCATTTTCATTTATATACTTCCACGAATATCCGACTAATGTACAAAGCCAAGATATCCTGCTTCTGAGAATTTGAAAAAGTATTGCAAGAACATTTTTAAAGATAATTTTATATAAAAAGAAAATTGATGATGTAGTTGATCTCCCTAGTATGTACCATATGTGAACTTGAGCTAGTGCACTTTGGGTACCGAATGGTTGAACTAAAAACCAATAACTTTTAAAAGACTAAGTTATCTATAGTGTAATATGTGCAATTTACCAACAACAACAACATACCCAGTAAAATTCCACAAGTGGGATCTGGAGAGGGTAGAATGTACGCAGACCTTACCACTACCATAGAAGTAGAGAGGTTGTTTCCTGTGAACCCTTATCCCGTAAGTAGAAAGAAGTAGATATAACAAAAGGAAAGGAAGGGAATAGAAAGAGCGACTAATAGTGAATAGCACATGGTAGTATGTAAAGAAGATAAAACAAATACATAGTACGACAGATAATTCGAACACATGATAAAAAAAACACCTAACCCTACCATCAGCCTGCTACTCTAATTCGCGACCTCCACTTCTTTCTATCTAAGGTCATATCCTCAGTGAGATCAAGTTCCATCATATCTTATCTAATTACCTCCCCCCAATACTTCTTTGGTCTACCTCTACCCCTCAGAGTATCTCCCCAAACCAACCTCTCGCACCTCCCAATAGGAGCATCGGTACTTCTTCTCTACACATGTCCAAACCATCGTAGTCTCGCTTCCCTCATCTTTTCGTCCATCGCGGCCACCTCAAGCTTCTTCCAAATGGTCTCATTCCCAACCTTGTAACTCCTAGTATGACCACACATCCATCTCAGCATCCTTATCTCTGCGATATGCATCTTCTGAACATGTGCCTTTTTTATTGGCCAACACTCCACTCCATGCAGCAATGATGGTCTAACCACCACTCTCTAAAACTTACCTTTGAGTTTAGGTGGTATCTTCTTGTCACACAATACTCCAGAGGCAAGCCTCCATTTAGTCCAAGCTGCCCCAATACGATGTGTGACATCATCATCGATCTCGCCACTACTCTGGATGATAGACCCCAGATACTTAAAGTTTTCCCTCTTAGGGATAGGTTGAGGGCAAGCCTCACATCAAAGTTTTCTCCATCCCTCTCAACACTGAATTTGCACTCCAAGTATTCAGTTTTAGTCCTGCTTAATTTGAATCCTTTGGACTCCAAGGTGTGTCTCCAGGCTTCCAACCTATCATTAACTTTAGTTTGAGTCTCATTAATCAGTACTATGTCATCTACAAATAACAAACACCATGGTACCTCATCCTGGATAGATCGCGTCAGCTCATCCATTACCAAGGCAAATAAGAAAGGGCTCAGCACAGATCCTTGGTAGAGTCCCATCTCAACAGGAAAATACTCTGAGTCTCCTCCCACCGTTCTTATCCGAGTTTTGGCTCCATCGTACATGTCCTTAATCGCCCTGATATATTCCACTGGGACACCTTTCACCTCTAGACACCTCCATAAGACATCCCTTGGGACTTTGTCATATGCCTTCTTGAGATCAATGGACACCATATGAAGGTCATTCTTTCTTTCCCTATATTTCTCCACTAACCTCCGAACAAGATGGATTGCTTCAGTAGTCGACCGTCCCGGCATGAATCCAAACTGATTCTCCGAGATAGACACTACTCTTTGCACCCTCATCTCTACTACTCTCTTCCAGACCTTCATAGTGTAGCTTAACAACTTGATACCCCTTTAATTGTTACAGTTTTGAATATCTCCCTTATTCTTGTATAATGGAACCATTGTACTCCTCCTCCATTCGTCAGGCATCTTGGCAGTCTTCACAATAGCATTGAACAGTCTAGTCAACCACTCAAAGCCATCCTAGACCATGTTCTTCCAGAAGTCTACAGAAATATCATCGGGCCCGACCGCCCTCTCCCTCTTCATCCTACTAATAGCCCGTCTTACCTCCTCAACTCTGAACCGCCTGCAATAACCAAAATCATGATAGTTTTCAGAGTGTGCCAACTCACCCATCTCAGTATCTCTATCTCCTTTTTCATTTAAGATTTTGTGAAAGTAAGCTTGCCACCTTAATTTAATGGAAGTGTAATCCACCAACACCTCGCCCTCCTCATCCTTGATGCACTTCACTTGATCTAAGTCGCGCGCTTTTCTTTCTCTTACTTTAGCGATCCTATACAATCTCTTGTCCCCACCCTTATTACTTAACTCCTCATAAAGGTGCTCAAACGCTGCTGAATTAGCATTCATCACTGCCATCTTTGCTTCTGACTTGGTTGTCTTATAGATTACCTTAAGCTTTTTCTTTTCATCTTCATCCCTACACTCTAACCACTCTGTGTAAGTGAGCTTCTTATCTTCCACTTTACCCTGGACTTCATCATTCCACCACCAATCACCCTGGCTTCCACCAAATATCCCTCTCGAAACTCCTAGAACCTCGGTAACTACCTTTCTTATGTAACCAGCAATCATGTCCCATATACTGTTCACATTACCTTCACTACTCCACGCCTCTAAGTTTCTCAATTTTTCTTCCATCTCGCGAGAAAGGGAAGGAGTAATGCCTCCCTATCTAATCCTAGGTTGGGCATACATAACCTTCTTCTTCTTTTCTCTTTTGATCTCCACATCCATCACTAAAAGCCTATATTGAGTGGAAACATTTTCACTCGGAATAACCTTGCAGTTCTTACATAAGCTTCTATCACCCTTTCGGAGAGGTAGGTAATCTATCTGAGTCTTAGCTACCGTACTACGGAAGGTAATCAAGTGGTTTTCCCTCTTTGGGGAATACGGTTTAGCAATCACTAACTCAAAGGCTTTGGCAAAATCCAAGAGAAACGTCCCACTTCCATTTCTCTCCCCAAAACCAAAGCCTCCATGAACACCTTCAAACCCGCTAGTAGTTGCCCCGATATGGCCATTAAAGTCACCCCCAATGAATTTTTTTTGGTCTCTGGTATGCCTCGCAGACCTCATCCAGATCCTCCCAAAAGATCCTTCTGACTTTCTCATCTAGGTCTACTTAGGGCGCATAAGCACTAATTACGTTTACCATATGTCTACCAACCACGAGTTTGATAAACATCATCCTATCATTAACCCTCCTAACCTCAACCACATACTTTCTTAGATCCTCGTCTACTAAGATACTCATACCATTTCTATCCCTAGAGCCACCCGAGTACCACAACTTAAACCCATCCACATCCCGAGCCTTGGTGCCTACCCACCTGTTCTCCTGGACACACGCTATATTAACATGTCTCCTCTTAAGACACTTCACTAGCTCTATGGATTTCACTGTAAGTGATCCTATAATCCACAACCTGACCCTTGACTTGAATAACCCCGTGTCTCCCTGACCTCCCCTATCCCTAAACCCTGACCCCGACCGATGATATGACCCTAATTCACCATGAGGTCCCGACGCCAGTAACTAAGAACTAAAAACTCTCTGAGCTATAAAATCCGAAACATACAAGTAAAACAGTACAACAATCTAGCAATTATACAAGTAAAACAGTAAACAACCAGAAAACTACTAACAACAGGAAGATACCCAAAAACAATATGTTATACAGCCCACAATCAATATTCAGCACTATACTCACGATATATAACAAATGACCCACAATAAGAGAAGAAAAGATATATGCAAAAAGTACCAGGCAACAAGGAAACAACAAGCAACTAGAAATATAAATATATAACAGTAATCAAAACAAGAGCTACAAATATATATAATAGTGATCCGAACAAGAAATACAGATAAAGAAAATTGGCATCCAAGAAAAGTCAAGACAATAATGAATAGAGAGTTAGCTATACCGTAAAAAAATAATTATGTTATATTTTCAAGAAACTCAGAATTTTATATCTAAAAGCAAGAACATATTATGTATGGAGATATTAGCACTGGAAATCAGCAACTGAAAATTCAATTACGTAACGCAGAAATTCAATTAAGCATGAATAGAGGCAGACAACAACGTGATAGAATTAAAGAAATGCGGAAAGATATCATCTGGATCGTCTTCTACTTCACGTTGGAGTTATGCGTTGCTATCCTTATGCTAAGCTTGTTTCACAATTTTGATTACTGATTTTTAAGAAACCTCAAGAAAGCACCAAGACAAAATCACAACAGTCCACCGGAGTAGCTCTGGACCGTCGGAAAGTCGAAGTTGGAGATTGTCGTCGGAACGTCGAACTCCTGTGTCGCCGGAATTCGCTTCAGAGCTCGCCGGAGTAGATCAACAGGATATCGACAAGGTGAGCTTTGTAAGAACCTTGAAACTAGCTAGATTTTTATCTGGAACAAGTCTCTTGAAACTCTGACTTGAAAGTGTCGTCGTCAGAACTGGACCTTCTTCAAAGCAACGACCAAAATCAAAGTTGAAGGGGTTGCCACAAGTAGTTGTAGTTTCTTGATTTTGTCCAGATTTCTTAGCAGAAACAATGAATCTTGGATTCTTGAATGATAATCTTGGATGGGGTGTGGTTGAAAGGAGAGAATCAATCTGCCCTTTAAATTGAGAATTCAATATGTGCAATTTAACTTGTTAAGAAATATTTTTCTTTAACTTTTTTTTCTTTGGATAGTGCACTTTGGGTACCGAATAGTTGAACTAAAAACCAATAACTCTTAAAAAACTGAGTTACTACAGTATAATACGTGCAATTTAACTTGTTAAAGAATATTTTTCTTGTTACCATCAAATTAGTGCTGATAAAAACCTATGCACCATCTGAGTTTCCGTAGTGTAAAGTCCATTATTAGTGGGAGGGAGAGGTGTTAAAGGTGACTCCTTTAAACTAACTTTTCTTAACTGGAGAGGCATCCTTACCATTTTTGTTGTATTCTAATTGATCCTCGCTGATTGATAAGAAAAATATTAAGGAGTTTATAGGCTTTAGTCGAAGACCATTTCCTAGGGTTGATCTGTCTTATTCATTCTATAATAATTGTTATTAAATCATGTTTATTAATGCTTAAGGATAAAACTTAAATTAATAGTTGGGTAGAGATCCAAGAGTGGTGGTTGGGACCAAGAAGGGGTGATTTCTGTGAATAACTGATGAGAGTGATGGTGTGGATCCAAAAGAAGATTCCTTTGGGAATTGTTAGGAATAATTGGTTATTCACAACTAGAACTTCATTATTTTTAAGTGTTATTCTGAAGTTCTCATGATTTAACTAATTATGAGATCTAGTAGGGAACCTGATTCAATGAGGGAATGGGACTTTTCTTATTTAAAATGGACAACGGTAAAAAGTATTCTACAACCACTACAGTCGTTGGTGCGCATCTGTTTTAAGAGTAGCAAAATCTCAGCCAATGACATTACTCTAAGAGTTTGTGTCTATAGTATATAAGTCTCTTCTCCAATGACACAACCTAATTTTTCCAATTCCAAAATTTCACAATAACAAATTCCATTCTCTCAAGAACAATAGGAGACTTGATGCAATTATCTTCATTCTTAGTTACTTTTAGTTTTATATTTTATCTCTTATCATTTCTACATATATTCTTGAGTTATAAAGAAACTAGATCATTCTCGAGTTTTCTAAGATATAGCTAGAGTTAGCTATATTGAATTCTTGAATCATAGATCAACTAGAACTGATTAGTTTAGTAGTCAATGGAGTTGTTACTTCGTTCTTGTTTAACAAAGTAGTTACAGTAAGGGGGAAGGATTTATGATTTTAATTTGTAGGTTGAGCAAGTTTGAAATATAAATCTTTGCTCTTTGATGATAATAGAATTGGATTGAAATCCTGTGAGACAAATCGCAGTTTATCTCTATCTAGAGCAAAGGGTTTCCATGTAAACACTTGTATTCTTTATTTTAAGTCTTTTTCATACTGATCTTGCTTAGGCAAGGGACATAGTCTATTGATAGTGGTGGATGCAAATAAGCTATCACTAAGTATAAACCAACTTTGGTCTTGCAATGCTTTACACTCAACTTTTCTTTTACATTCTCTCTTAAGTTCACATGTTTTATACTTTTTTCTTGAGTACACAGTCTTTATATGAGTACATGTTCAACTCTAACCGCCTCTATTTATAGGTGGTGATGAAAGGATCTAGTGAATATAATATTTTACGACTAGTGAAAGTAATATGCAAAAGCTCCGGGGCAATTGAGGTTCGACACGTATTTCAAAAATATGATGTTGGAAACTTCTGTTTGCGTTGTGCAGTCCGTACATGCCCAAGTAGAGTTCATACTTCTATTGTACATCCAAAACAGTGTACTAAAGAGAGATGCATCTCCTCGGTGTGCATTATATGTACAATATATGATTAATTTCTCATCTACAGTTGCACCTGCATGCCTTTTTTTTAGAGTGAGAGATGAAGAGTTCTTCAGTTATTGCTTTCTTTCTTCAACTATATAAGAAGTCTCTTAATCCCATACTTCTTATCCACCATCTTTCTTGTTTCGAGAAGAAGTGATTATGTTACCTTCAGCTTTCTTGTATCAACAATCTTTAGTGTAGTGTCTAGTGGAGAACTTGTCCCTTGTCAGTTGTTGAAACCTTGGTTTACCTGCTTGTTGGCTCATTAGATTCTTTGATGTTGATTCTTTTGGTCTCCCCCTTGTTGTAATCTTCTCTTTTCATCCCATTTTCAATAGCCTTGTCAGTTGTCCAAGAGCGCATTACCAACATTGAATAAAAATTGTGTGCCACTTATGTCTCATTAACTAGTAGAGAAATACTAAGGGATAGATAGGCTTCAGTGGGCTCTCCCACCTGATAGATTGACTCGTTTTTTTTTTGTTGGTCTCTCCTACTTAATAGATTAGTCTTTTTGTTAGGCTCTCATGTTCAATTTATAATAATTTTATTGTAATTTAACTTGTTATAGTAGGTTATTAATCTATTTTACGGGTTACCATATCAGACTTGATATGAAAATTACATATTGATAGATTAACTTAATTTGATAATGCAGGTTATTCTCTATCCATTCAGTGTACATAACATAATTTCTAAGTAAAAATGAATTCCTTTAATCAATAAAAATAAAGAAACAATATTTATAATAACCAAGCAAATAACTAGACAATCTTTGAAATAAATGGGAAAAAAGAGAGAAAGAACGAGTACATTCCTAAAACATTTATAAGAAATTCAAGAGCAACGAATTTGCAGACAAAATTAATAAAATTAAAAGAGATAAACCTAGAATTAGGGTATTCCTTCCATTTTCAAAAGTGTGTGTTATCATTCCCCGAAACTATAAGCTCTCTTGGTGGCATCATAAAACACTTCTTCCCACTATGCTTATCGAGAAAAAAAACTCTGAGAAAAAACCTTCACAAATTATTCAAAATATATCGTATTGTATTTACCATCCAATTAATCAAAATATATATCATATTTAAAACAACAATACGATAGCTAACAACCATCCAAAGGCACATTGTTCAATTTTGTAAATAATCTAAATTTTGGAGAGTGAAACACAATAAAACATTTTGTTAGCTCTCCTAATAATAAAACATTTGGATGATTGTTAGCTATCATATTGTTATTTTAAATATAATATTTATTTTGATTAATTGGATGATAAATATAATATGATATATTTTGAATGATTTTCGAATTTTTTTTCTCAGAGTTTCTTTGTCGATAAGCATAATGGGAAGAAGTGCTTTATGATATTACCAAGAGAGCTTAGAGTATCAGGGAATAATCACGTACTTTGGAAATTGAAGGAACACACTAATTCCAGGTTCATCAATTTTAATTTTATTAGTTTGTTCTACAACTTCATCGCTCTTGAATTTCTTGTAAATTTTTTAGGAATGTACTCTTTTTTCTCTCTTTTTGCCAATTTATTTCAAAGATTGTCTAGTTATTTACTTGGTTATTATAAAGATTGTCTCTTTATTTTATTGATTAAAGGAATTCATGTTTAATTAAAATTTATGTTATATACACTGAGAGGATAAAGAATAGCTTGCATTATTAAATTAGGTTAATCTATCAATAAGTAATTTTCATATCAAGATTGATATAGTAACCTATAAAATAGATTAATAACATATATTAACAAGTTAAATTACTATAGAGTTGTTATAAATTGAACATGAGAGCCTAATTGAAAAGACTAATCTGTTAAGTAGGAGAGACCAACTGAAAAATTAGTCGATATCTACCCCTTAGTATCTCTCTATCTAGTTAATGAGAGATAATTGACACAATTATTGTCCAAGATTGGTAATGTGTTCAAGGATAAGGAGTTGAATACCAAAATTTTAAAATGTGATTTTGACTTAAACCAGTGTCATTTTTGGGTTATATTATCTTGGGTGATGGTATTCAAATGGATATGCAGAAGATTGAAGTAGTTAAGAACTGGCATAGACCCATCTCTCCAACTGACGTAAAGAGTTTTTTGAGTTTGGTTGGTTACTACCATAGATTTGTTGAGGGATTCTATTATATATCCTCACCATTGACTAATATCACAACCCAAGCCTAGGGCCTAGACATGACACTGTGAATGAGAAGTTCGAAGACAATCCAAACAACCTCTTGATTGTAACATGCACACATCCTTGGTTGTCGAAGCAAAATAAATAATAATAAGAATCATTTGATAAAAAGGAAAAAATGGGACTAAGGGAAGTCTTTGATACTCATAAAAGCATAAGAAGAGTCAAGCTTGTAGCATATACATCATAGTATCCAACTAACACCTCTACTTTAGAATGGACCAGGGCCAAGACACTCCCTGTGCTCACCCTCATAATAATATTAAGAAGTATCCAATATGACGAAGAAGTCCAAACATGACATGAATAACATAGATATTGTCCTCGGAGTTGAGGACTCACCAAGGCTTTCTTCCAAGAACCGAACTAGCCACATGGAGGAGGATGATCAAAAGGAGCTCTGGTTCCTACATGGTGATATAGTATAGGCATAGAGTATGTGTTAGTACGTTTGAATGTACCAAGTATGCAAGATGCAATGCAACAATGATATAAGCTATCATATTCAAAATGCATAGATATAAACAATGGATATAATCTTAATATGACATGTATGATCAATGTTCGTAATGAAACATGCATGTAAAACATATAACTTGCATAATATATATAATACATATGTGGGAAGAGACCTTAACCGACATGAGTAAGACCAAGCGAGCTATAACATGAAATCCCGATGAATACCCCTCATCGGTAAAAAGGTGGTCTACTTGACAAGGTAAACCATACTTTACTTTACCAGAACATGACCCATTTCGTATGAAGCAACCCTCCTTATGGGAACATGACCTATTTCGGAAAGGATTTCATGATAAAGTGCACTAAATGGATCCACTCGTATAACAAGGGTGATAAATAATCCTATGGTGGCACATAGTTTGAGGAAAGGAGTATGAACTCTTGGAGATATTCCACGCCGACATCCAATCCATCAGTGCAAAGTCTAATCCCATGGAATACTTGAAATAATCATAGGTTCAATAACTTGTAAGAAATATGGTAACATGAAATGAGTAGCTTTTAAACATGTTGTCCTCTAATAGTGAGCCTAACTTGAATATAAGAGTAATAATAATAATACATGAATCCTTATTTTAGCATGAACGACTCAAAATAGGTAAAAATCTTGAAATAGGGCTTAACTTAATACTTGTACATATCATGGATATTTTTCATGAAATCAATACATGCTTGAAATCCCTTGAACATCACGAAGTCACTTGACTTGTAAATTATGTAAATAACTTGAGAATTCTTGTGATGTAATTTCAGCAAACACATGGTGGGCTCATGATATTTGTTCAAATCATGCAACTCAAGAGTATTATCACGACTCAAGCCTAGGGCCTAGACATGACACGGCACATAGGGAAGCCCAAAAGGACTCCAAGTAAGCCTCTTAGCATATCATTACACATCCTTGGTCGTGGAAGCAATTAAACAACAACAATAAGAGTAGAAAAGGGAGAATAAGGGACTAAGGAACATTATTCATATCATAAGAACATAGCAAACTCAATAGAGTATAGCATGAATACAACATAAGGTTCCAACAACACCTCTACCACATAGATAGGAGATGGGGACCAAGACAAACAACCAGGCTCAGCCCTCTTAGTCATAAGCATACATCAATAGAAGAGTTTTAATACATAATGTAGAATCATAGAATTCATCCCCAGAATGGAGGATTCAGCAACTAGCTTGAGAGACAATTGTACTAGCCACGTGGAGGAGGATGATCAAACGGGGCTCCAGTTCCTACATGGTAACATCATGCAGGCATAGAATATGCATTAGTACATTTGAATGTACTAAATATGTAGGATGCAATGTAACAAGAGATAGGAATCATAGTCAAAATGCATAGAGATAAGAAACAGATGACATGATAACAATATGGCATGTATAATCAATGCTTAAGTAAAATATACCTACAAAGAACATAATACAAGTGTAAGAAGAGACCATCATATATTGGTGGATCACCTCACCCTACCACCCTTGGTGATTGAGGTACCAACCCCATCAATTGGTTAGTGGATCGTTGCACCCTACCACCCTTGGTGATCGAGGTACAAACCCCACGACATGGTTATCAAGGCACAAACCCCTCGACATAGTTGGTGGATCATTTCACCCTACCAACCTTAGTAATTAAGGTACAAACCCCTCAACTGGTTGGTGTATCTTCTTACCCTACCACCTTTGGTTACCGAGGTACAAACCCCTCAACATGGTTACCCGGGCTCTTAACCCCTCCCCCTTGAGTGAGGCATGGTCAATTTCCAATACTATATAGAAGAATATCATATACAAACATTTGTTTCATTATCATATAGTCACTCAACTCATAAGACATGCATTGGACCTTTAATTCCTCAAGAAACCATAGCCGTACATTTTATCAAACACTTGGCGGGTGTGTAGTCCTAGTATAAAATCATGCAAGAAAATCCAACGTAAAACCATCAATCAATACTTGGTAATACCCTTAAGAAATATACATCAAAACCGTTCATCAAATCTCACAAGAGATCTTAGATTAATAAATCTAAACATGCTAAAATAGTCACTATTCTTGAAATCCCAACATAGTGTGCAGTGAAATTCATAATAAGTAAGACCCATGAGTAAATCAACTGTAAATCATGCAATTTTAGGTAAAAAGAAACTTGGGCATCATGGGTGAAAGGAACCCATGAAAGAAACTCACATACCTTATCTTTTGGAGAATCCTTGAAGAAGATTGGAGATGTAGACTTGAAGCTTGAATGAAAACCTTAAGATCCGGATGAGTTTTGAGACTTGAAATTAGGAGTGAAATATTTGGCTAAGAGTTTGAGTGAGTATTGGGGAATGTTTTAAATGATATGAGGGTGAAATATGGCTAAGTATAGTTATTTTCACATTTGGAAACACTTAGGCCCAAGAGTCAAAAGCCTTGGAACGGATAGAAAAAAATACAGAGGAATTGGATGTTGGTGCGTCCCGCTAAGGACGCGCAGACCTCACTAGAAATCGCATTTTGTGATTTTCTAATTTTGATACGATTGCTCTAAACTTGGGTTTAGACCCATTTCCCACTCAATTTGACCTCCTGATTAAGAATATGAAGTCGAAATTTTGATATCACGCATAAATTTTGAGATATATGGAATTTACAATTCCAGGCACTTCCGAGGCACATTTCTGGGCAATTTTTGGGTCATTTCAATATCGCCCTTTTGGGAACATTCGTCCTCAAATGCCAAGGAAATGTACATAAGAAGAGTAATTATGAAGAGATCAGCCCCAACAACAATGCATCAACACACTCAAAACACCATTTTCAAAATCTCAACAAAAGTGTAAAAATCACCATGAACTTTGCCAATATAAACATCAATGCATGTAAATGAATTAGGGGCTGAAACATGAGACATGAAATCATATAAAAGAATTAGAATCATTACCTTAGGCTTAGGATGGAAGAGATAAGGATATCATTTTTTCATGTCTGCTTTGGCCTTCCATGTAGTACTTTCGAATTGTTGATTCCTCCAAAGGACCTTAACGGAAGCCACCTCCTTGTTCCTCAATCTTTTCACTTGCCTATCCAAGATCTCTACTGGAATCTCTTCATAAGTCAAGTTATCCTTCACAACCCCCATAACATCCAATGGAACGATAGCATTGGAATCACCCACACATTTTCTCAACATAGACACATGAAACATTGGATGAACCAAATCCATTTCACTAGGCAATTCCAACTCATAAGCTACCTTGACAACCCTTCTCATGACCCTATATGGACCAACATATCTTGAACTCATCTTCCCTTTCTTATCAAAACGAACCACTCCCTTTATGGGTAAAACCTTCAAATAGACCCAATCACCCACCTTAAATTAAAGGTCCCTTCTTCTCACATCGGCATAGGATTTTTGACGACGTTGGGCTGTTAGCAACCTTTCTCTAATCATCCTAACCTTATAAAGAGCCTCCATACCCAGATATGGTCCTAACAAATCCATCTATCCAACTTCAAACCACCCAACTAGTGATCTACAATGTCTAACATAAAGAGCCTCAAAAGGAGCCTTACTGATGCTACAATGATAGCTATTGTTATAAGCAGACTCAATCAATGTTAGATGATCATCCCAACTACCCTTAAGCTCCAATACACAAGACCTAAGCATATCCTCAAGCGTTTGGATAGTTCTTTCAGCTTGGCCATCCTTTTGAGGGTGGAAGGCGGTACTAAGCTTAACCTTTATATCAAGAACCCTTTGGAAAGACCTCCAAAAATGTGAAGTAAATTGAGCACCACGATCCGACATGATGGATAAGGGAACCCCATGCAACTCACCAACTCATGAATGTATAGCCTAGCATATGCTTCAACCCATATGCAGTCTTAACCGGTAGAAAGTGAGCCAATTTTGTCATTCTATCAACCACAACCCAAATGGAATCAAAACCTCTTCTAGTCTTGGGCAACCCAACCACAAAATCCATATTTAATCTCTTTCCACTTCTAAGTAGGAATCTCTATTTCTTGTGCTAGGCCACCGACCTTTGGTTCTTGGCTTTAACTTGGTGCCAACTATGACAACCGGAAACAAATTTGGCAATGTCCCTCTTCACGCCTCCCCACCAATACACCTCTCTCAAATCTCTATACATCTTGGCAGAACTGGGATGAATAAAATAAGAAGAATTATGGGCCTCATCAAGGATCTTCTCCCTCAAGCCATCAACACAATGCACACACAACCTACCTTTGTATCTAAGAGCACCATCGCCCCCTTGGGAGAAAACCTCTACCTTCCCATCACTAACCAAAGCCTTCAATTCTAGCAAGGAGGGATCAAGGTCTTGCTTTATTTTCACCTCATGATCCAAGAAAGACTTTGAACCATCAATAACACCACCACCACCATTACCAACCTCTTACAACCTAACCCCCTATCTAGCCAACCGATGGACCTCCATAGCCACCTTTTTGCCATTATCATCAACATGAGCTAGGCTACCCATAGACACTTTCTCAAAGCATCGACCATAATATTAGCCTTACTGGGATGATAATGCACACTCATATCATAAACATTAAGAAGTTCTAACCACCTCCTTTGCCTCAAGTTGATATCTTTTTGAGTGAACATATATTGGAGACTTTTATGATCGGTAAACACATCAACATACACTCCATACAAATAATGGCGTCAAATTTTCAAAGCAAATGAGTAGGATAGTTCTTTTCATGCACTTTGAGTTGCCTAAAAGTGTAGGCTATAACCTTACCATTTTGCATCAAGACACTATCCAAACTAACCTGGGAAGCATTACAATACACAACAAAACATTCTATCCCTTCTGTTAGAGACAAAATAGGAGCGGGCACAATCTTATCTTTCAAAGTTTGGAATCTCTTTTCACACTCATCGTTCCACAAAAACTTAGCCTTTTTGAGTCAATTTAGTCATAGGAGAAGCAATAGAAGAGAACCAATTCACAAATCTACACCACATAATCTAGGAAGGCAACCTCTTTCAACCAAAATTCACACTTCTCATACTTAGCATATAACTTCTTTTCCCTCAACTTTTGTAGCACCACCCTCAAATGTCCCATATGCTCCTCCTCACCATGAGAATAGATCAAAATATCATCAATGGATACCACAAAAAATGAATCAAGGTAGGGTTTAAAGACCCTATTCGTTAGATCCATGAATATGGCCGGTGCATCAGTCAACCCAAAAGACATAATTACAAATTTATAATGCCCATACCTAGTCCGGAAGGCCATCTTGGGAATATCACAGTCCCTCACCTTCACTTGATGATGCCCCGACCGAAGATCAATCTTAGAGAAGTGGCTAGACCCTTGCAATTGGTCAAAAAAATCATCAATTCTCGGAAGAGGATACCTATTCTTGATGGTGACACTATTAAGTTGTTGGTAGTCAATACCCATCCTAAGGGACCCATCCTTCTTCTTCAAAAACAACACCGGTGCACCCTAAGGTGATTGTCTAGTCCTAATGAAATCCTTCTCCAACAAATCCCTCAATTACTCCTTCAACTCCTTTAACTCCACTAAGGTCATATAGTAAGGGGGAATAGAAATGGGTTGAGTATCAGGAAGGAGATCTATACCAAAATCTATCTCCCTTTCAAGAGGGACACCGGGGAGATCATTTGGAAAGGCATCAAGAAACTTATTTACCACCGGAACCGACTCTATAGAAATGACCTTAGACTCCACATCACTAACTCTCACAAGATGGTAAAGACACCCCTTAGAAATCAACTTACAGGCTTTAATGCAAAAGATGAACCTACCCTTGACCACTACATCATGACTCTCCCATTCAAGGATGGGTTAACTTAGGAATTGAAACTTGACCCTATAGGTTCTATAATCAATAGAGGCATAATATGCATGCAACCAATCCATCCCAAGAATGACATCAAAATCAACCATATCCAACTCAACAAAATCACAAAGCAATATTTTATGCAAGATGCAAATGGTATAATTTCTATAGACCATTCTAGTAACAATAGATGCACCAATAGGAGTAGACACCTCATATGACTCACATAACAATCGGGCTCAACATGGAACTTTTTGGCAACAAAGGGGGTAACAAAAGATGGAGTGGCACCCGGATTAATCAATGCAGACACATCAAAATTTAAAACTTTTAACATACTGGTAACAATATCGGGAACTTCATCAATCCCTTGCCTCCCATGTAGAGCATAAAACTGATTGTGCCTTGGGGCACCACCTTGTTGACCACCTCTACCCAAAGGAACCGCATTGACACCCTGGCCTTGAGGATGAACATCCTTACCCTTGTTGTGATCACAAGGGCATCAACCTTCTTGTGACCCATTTCCCCACAATCATAGAAAGCATTAGTGCCTCTCAAGCATGGCCCTCTATGACCCTTACCACATCTTGGACACACATCATTAGAAAC
Source organism: Solanum clarkiae (assembly GCA_011800125.2). Classification (NCBI taxonomy): domain Eukaryota; kingdom Viridiplantae; phylum Streptophyta; class Magnoliopsida; order Solanales; family Solanaceae; genus Solanum; species Solanum clarkiae. The sequence goes on along the minus strand of JAABOM020008870.1, from coordinate 2,436 downwards.
CACAACACCAACACCTTAAGCCCTTGTGAAGTCATTGGCAAACCCCCTATTAGAAGCATGAGAAAGCCCTTGGCCTTGGGGAACTGGCCGCCCTTCCGACCTTGGAACTTTCCCTCAAAACGAGCCCTCTTGGCCTCACGACCCCTTCTCTTCCTCAATTTCCCCTCCTCCATTTGTTTGGCATGAGTCATCAAACAGGACAACTCTATATGACTAATCAACTTAGTAGACCGACATTCTTCACTTACCAAGTTGGACACACCCATCACGAACTTGTTCATTCTAGACCTTGAGTCGGCAACCAAGTGTGGAGCGTACTTTGAAAGTTGGTTGAACTTGAGGGAATACTACCTCATACTCATAGATCCTTGTTTCAAGCTCATGAACTCCACCAATTTAGCTTCCCTAAGATCAAGAAGGAAGAACCGATTAAGAAAAGCCGCCTTAAACTCCTTTCATAGAACCATATTATTGTTACCCTTCTCCTCTTTCCATTAAGTGTACCAAATTTGTGCTACCCTATTGAGTTGGTAAGCCGCCAACTCCGCCTCATCTTCCGACCTCATACCCATGATAGCCAACACCTTGTAGACCTCATCAATAAACTCTTGAGGGTCCCCATTTACGTTAGATCCATAGAATTCCAGTGAGTTCATACTCATGAAGTCTCTCACTCGAGATGCCGGTGTAGGAGCATGAGGGGCTTGGGACCCTTGATGGCTTGATTAGCCACAACTTCTGCAAGCAAAGTGAGAGCATCCCGGATCTCTCCATGAGTTGGTTGCTCCTTGGGTATGCAAGCTCTTCTTCCTCTCGTGTTAGGAATGATCTATCACAGGAAAGAACAATCGTTGGGGGGGACCTTACTTTAACTCTATAGCATGACTTAGAATATGAAGAAGGAAAACATTTCCTAAAACATCTCATAGCCTCTTACTCATAGTTGTGGTACACAACACAACCATGAATAAGACTTTAATTGATGCGGTATGTTGGACTCTGAGGATCTAACAACCTAGTGCTCTGATACCAAGTTTGTCTCTACCCAAGCATAGGTCCTAGACGTGACACGGTGCATGGGGAAGCCTAAAGGGACCCCAAGCAAACCTCTTATCATATCATTATACATCCTTGGCCATAGAGAAATTAAACAACAACAATAAGAGTAGAAAAAGGGGGAATAAGCGACTAAGGAACATTATTCATATCATAAGAACATAGCAAGCTAAATAGAGTATAGCATGAATACAACATAAGGTTCCAACAACACTTCTACTACATAGATAGGAGCGGGCGACCAAGACAAACAACCGGGCTCACCCTTCTTAGTCATAAGCATACATCAATAGAAGAGTCTTAATACATAATGTAGAACTATAAACTTCGTCCCCGGAATGGAGGACTCACCAACTAGCTTGAGAGACAATCGTACTAGCCACGTGGAGGAGGAGAATGATCAAGCGAGGCTCCGGTTCCTACATGGTAAATCATGTGGGCATAGAATATGCATTAGTACGTTTAAATGTACTAAGTATGTAGGATGCAATGCAACAAGAGATAGGCATCATAAGCAAAATGCATAGAGATAAGCAATGGATGGCATGATAACAATATGGCATGTATAATCAATGCTTAAGTAAAACATGCTTACGTAGAACATAATACATGTGTAAGAAGAGACTATCATATATTATGGATCATCTCACCCTACCACCCTTGGTGATTGAGGTACCAACCCCATCAATTGGTTGGTGGATCGTCGCTCCCTACCACCCTCGGTGATCGAGGTACAAACCTCCTGACTTGGTTATCAAGGTATAAACCCCTCCACATGGTTAGTGGATCGTCTCACCCTACCACCCTTGGTGATTGAGGTATAAATTCCTTAAATAGTTGGTGGATCATCTCACCTTACCACCCTTGGTGACCGGGGTACAAACCCCTCGACATAGTTACCCAAGCTCTTACACCCTCGAGTGAGGCATGGGAAATTTCCAATACTATATAGAAGAATATCATATACATACATTTATTTTATCATCATATAGTCATTCAACTCATACTATATGCATTGGACCTTTAATTCCTCAAGAAATCGTAGCCGGACATTTTATCAAATACTTGGCGGGTATGTAGTGCTAGTGTAAAACCATGCAATTTAGGGGTGAAACCGTGCAAAAAAATCCAATGTAAAATCATCATCATTACTTGGTAACACACTCAAGCAATATACATCAAAACTCTTCATCAAATCTCACAATATATCTTAGATTCATAGCTCCAAACATGCTAAAATAGTCACTATTTCATGAAATCCCAACATAGTTTGTAGTGAAATTCATAATAAGTAAGACTTATGAGTAAATCAACTTTAAATCATGCAATTTTAGGTAAAAGGAAGCTTGGGTATCATAGGTGAAAGGAACCCATGAAAGA
>JAABOM020008859.1:0-19806 GCA_011800125.2 Solanum clarkiae | reverse complement strand
GGGATTCCTATGTTCAACATGCCTTTAAGAAAGTAAACAGTTATAACAAGCAAAAAGGAGATGCAAATGGCTAGGCTGTTGGGGCCACGGTGTTTAAGATACAAGACATGACCACAATTTAATTTACGTAGTCTATAAAGCCTCTAGATAAAGAAAAGTATATGATAAGGGTCGGGACAGGCCCCGCCTTGACTAACTTATACAATATAAAAATATAAGCTCTAGACACACAAAGCTTCGAAGCAACCTGGAGCCTGGCAACAGCAGCCGGATATCCTGTACTCCTACTAGAGAAAGCTACTAGCACCTGTACCTGCAGCATGAGATGCAGGTCCCCCATAAGGTACATCAATACGAGATAGTACAACGAATATGTAAGGAAGGAAATACTGTATATGAAGTAACAACTCAAATAAGACTATGCACTAGTATGGGATAATAGACCACCTTTACTTATACTGTGGGATCATGTACTTTATGTTCTTTTTATTACTTTACCTTTACTGTATAGGCTGTGCACAACATGTAATACAAACGACCAATTGTTCAGTGGTAATCTATATCGAGATAGGCCCTGGCTAGGCTATTCCTTTCACCCCTTGAGCTATCCCTCGTGATAGGATCGACCCTGGCTAGGTGATTCTTCACCCCCCCGGGTTACCAACCATCAATAAGCAATATACTTTATCTTTCAATTACTTTTGGCATGATTCTTTTGGTGGTCATAATATTAGAACTGGAGGGCTGTAGGTACAACATATGACATGTAAATTATCACAAAAAACAACACCATAATGAAAGGAGTAGGTTATACAAGTAATGAAATGCATAGTAGGTAGAACAACACATGAACTTTATTTAGTAGAACGAACTCGTGTATCTTGGTATCCAAGTATGTATGAAGATTTGAAGGTGACTATGTATGGGAGCATATGAACATGTGAAAGAGTTGGGACACAGTTAATAGTTGTGTTAGAGTTGGTAAGTGTTTTTATGTGCCAAGGAGGGATCTATGTTTCATGCCAAATAATTTGAGATAGAGTAGCCTTACATACCTCATTGTACGACCTCGCTATTACCTCGAGACAACCTTTCCTTCCTCCCAAAATTTATCTACAACATAGTAGATGATAAAAATTATATTAGCAACCAATAGATACATTTTGGCAGCCCAATCACATAAAAAAACATATGGGCAAAAAGCGGACAACTATAAACCCGAGCATATTCTTTCAACCTTTCTGCCCCTAATCGTACTTTCTAATACACATTCTCATATTCATATCATGTGCAGCCTATTTTAGTGCCATAACAGTCTTACAACATCCCACACAACACAACACTTAACAATTTTACGCAACATACAAATAGGTGGCATAACGTAACACCCCTTCGCTACACTTTGACGTCGACAATCCCGAACTTGTTTCAACTTTATCAAAATTGTCCTCAACACATCTATACATGAAAACAACCTTAAAACAGTCTTAGAAAAATACAAAAGTAGTCATGAAGGATGTGAGGCAGTAGCCTTCCGTCCACCAGCCCACAAGTTCGTACTAAGAACACAACGATATCCTATAAGAACTCACTTTCGCGGACTGAAAAAATGGTGCAACAGCCTTTTGTACATCATTGTAGAACCAAAACTCATTAAGAACAGAAGCATACATCATAGTCAATCCAACCAAAAAGAGAAAAGCCTCCAAATAAACTAGAAAAATGTACAACAACTTTTGGAACACATGTTGTCCAACAATTTCAGCAAGCATAACTACCATATATTTCTTGTTTGTCTTGGGATAAGTATAACAAATACATGGATATTTCCACTTAGATTAGCCTTCAAGATTTGGGTTTCCTTTAATAACCCTAGAGGGTTGTATTGGATGCCTTATGAAGTGAAGTAAAGAGAAAAAGAAGAGTCTTTAGGAAGCTTAAATTTTGTTCCAAAGTGAAATGATTTAAGGGGCTGCTTTTGATCCCTTTTAAAGGCCCTATTTGGCCAACTTTATCTGGAGTTTTTGACCATATATTACCGCATATAATAAACTGGTGAGGCAGCAGGTTGGTCCTTACACTTGGGCCTAAATGGGTCTCAATGTTGATGGGCCTAGGCTTCCCATTTTTCCTAATTCCTCTTCATTTAGTTTGCGCCCAATTAGTCAAGTGGGTTGTGATATACTTGGGACCTTTTGATATCCTTCTTGGGCTAAAAATATAGTCCATTTATGATGCTAAAACATGGGCTAAAGTTACACCTTTAACGCGGACTATATTCTTAATTTGACTTGGACTAATTCGACGTCGATCCTCATCTCCGTTTAGCTAGCAATTTAACCTAAGCAAGTAGGTGACTTACCTGATAGCTTCCTAATTCCTACAATCACCTCAATTCTCTCACTTTTTTAGGGTCGTGATCTCCTGAATTTGACATAAAATGTATTTACACTCAACCCACTTCAGCGTTAGACATATGTATCACCCTCTAATTTGAGATTCAAGCACTTTTAAAAATGGGCGCTAATTTGACCAAACCATATCATGTTTCAATTGTATAGTACTAGTATTGTAAGATATGGGGTGCTGCAGCTAGTCTCTTTCAATTGGTCAAACAAGTCATCAATCCTTGGAAGAGGATACCTATTCTTTATAGAGACCCTATTGAGTTGTCACTTGTCAATACACATCCTAAAGGACCCATCCTTCTTCTTTACAAATAACACCAGTGAAACCCATGGTGATTTACTAGGCCTAATAAAATCCTTCTTCAACAAATTCCTCAATTGCTCCTTCAACTCCTTTAACTCCACTGGGGCCATATGATAAGGAGGAATAAAACTGGATTGCGTATGGAGGAGGAGCTCTATACCAAAATATATCTCCCTTTTGGGAGGGTACACTAGAAAGGTCATTTGGAAAGACATCAAGAAAGTCATTTACAACTAGAATTGACTATAGGAGGGACTTTGGACTCCACATCTCTAACCCTCACAAGATGATACAAACACCCGTCATAGATCAACTTATAGGCTTTAATGCAAAAGATGAACGTGCCCTTGACCACCACATCATGACTCTTTTACTCAAGGATGGGTTCATTTGGGAAATGAAACTTGACCCTACGGGTTCTACAATAAATAGAAGCGTAGTATGCATGCAACCAGTCCATCCCAAGAATGATATCAAAATCAATCATATAAAAATCAGTAAGATCACAAGGCAATATTTTATGCAAGATGCAAATCGGACAATATTTGTATACCTTTCCATCAACAGTAGATGCACAAACAGGAGTAGACACTAACTAAGACTTATCCAACAACTCAGACTCAACATGAAACTCTTTTGCAACAAAAGGTGTAACAATGGAGAGAGTGGCACTCGGATCCATTAAAGCATATACATCAAAGTTAAAGATTTTCAACATACCGGTAACAATGTCGGGAACCTCACTAACCCCTTGACTCCCATGTAGAACATAAACCCGATTGTGAGTTGGGGAACCACCTTGATGACCACCTCTACCCAATGGAACCGTATTTGCAACACTGCCTTTGCCACAGTTTCTTAGACAATATATCTTCTTGTGACCAAGCTCGCCACGTTCGTAGCAAGCATTAGAACCCTTCAAACATTGGCGCCTGTGAGCCCTTCCATATTTATGACAAACATCATTAGGAGCCACACTACCAATACCTTGAGGCCTAGGGAAGTCATTCGCGAACCCACTATTAGTACCATGAGAAGGCCTTTGGCCTTGGTGAGAGCTAGCATCCTTGCGGAATTTACCCTCAAAATGGGCCCTCTTAGCCTCATGGCCCCTTTTCTTCCTCAACTTCTCCTCCTTCATTTTCTCGGCATAGGTCATCAATTGGGACAAGTCCATAGCACTCATTAGCATGGGGCAGACCAACATTCTTCACTCAGTAAGTTTGAGATCCCCATCACGAACTTATTCAACCTAGTTTTAGGATTGACCACCAAATAAGGAGTATACTTTGAAAGTTAATTAAACTTTAGGGAATACTCGCTCACACTCATCGAACCTTGCTTCAAATTCATAAACTCCACCAACCTAGCTTCCCTAAGCTCAAGAGGGAAGAACCAATTATGAAAAACAAATTTGAACTCCTTCCAAAGCACCACATTACCATTTCCCTTCTCCCCTTTCCATTGATCAAACCATATTTGTGCTACCCCTTTGAGTTGGTACGCCTTCAACTCTGCCTTTTCATTCGTATCAACACCAATAATATTTAAAATCTTGTAGACCTCATCAATGAACTCTTGTGGATCTTTATCCACCTTTGACAAATAGAACATCAGAGGATTCATCCTTATGAAGTCCTTTACCCTAGCTCCCGTGGTAGTAGCATGAGGGGCTTGGGTCCCTTGATTGACTGGGTTGGCCACAACATGAGCAAGCATAGTGAGAGCATCCCAGAGCTTACCACTGGTATGTTGCCCCTCGAGAGTTTGGGCCCATCTTCCTCGTGTGTTTGGCATAATATAGCATAACAAAGAACAATCACTCAGGGAAAAATTTACTAAAACTCTATAGCATGACTTAGAACATGAAGAAGGGAAACATCTCCTAAAATGCCTCATAGCCTCATATTCATAGTTATGGCACGCTTCACAACCATGAATATGACTTTAATAAACTCGGTGTGTTGCACTTCAAGGATCTATCAACCTAGGGCTCTGATACCAAGTTTTTGATGACCCAAACCTAGGGCCTAGATGTGACCCAGCGAATGGGGAACCCGCGAAGGAACCCCAAAGAATCCTCTTAACTTATCATTACAGATTATTGGTCGCGAAAGAACATAAAAGACATAAAAGAGTGAGAATAGGGGCAAAGGAACTAAGGGGAAAGCTTGCATAACATCATAATCAAGAGACGAAGAGTAAAAGCTCATATCGTAAATACACAACTTATCCAGCAAATACTTCCACTACCTAGATAATAGAAGGGGCTAAGACAAAGCAATCGGGCTTACCCTCATAGTCAAAATAGAACATAAAGAAGAGTATCTCAATACATAATAAGAGAAACATAGACTAAGGTCCCTGAAGTGGAGGACTCACCAACTTGCTTGAGTAATGCCACGTGGTGGAGGAGGATGATCAACTTTGGCTCCGGTTACTACTTGGTGATATCATGTAGGCAAGAGAATGCGTTACTACATTTGAATGTACTATATATGTAGGATGCAATGAAACAAGCGATAGGCATCATAATCAAAATGCATAACAATAGGCAATAGACAACATATAATAATATGGAACGTATGATCAACGCTCAAGTAAAACATGCTTAAGTAACTCATACTCATATAGGATATCATATTTGTATAAGAGACAAAGCTAGATTGCCAATATACAAACCCCTTGGTAGGTTGATGATGATATCACCCATCACCCTGATGTATGAGGTACAAACTGAGGATAATGATAATTTCACCTATCACCCTTGAGTGTGATGTATGAACCCCTCATCTTGATTAGTGGAAATTTCACCTAACACCCTGCTGTTTGAAATACTAACCCCTCAACTATGTTATCCGGACTCTTGGTCCCCCCAAATCTAGCATGATCTAATGTAACACTTTATATAGAATATATCATCTTCACAATCTCATTTCATCATCATATAGTCATTCGTATCACATCTCAATCATTAGACCTTAAATTCCTCAAGAAACCATAATCAGAATTTCATCAAACACTTGGCGGGTGTGAAATGCTAGTGTAAAACCATGAAATATAGAGGTCAAATCATGCAAGTAAACCCATAGTACAACCATCAATCAACACCTTGCAACACCCTCATGAAATATACATCAAAATCCCTGATCAATTCTTATAATAGTACTACGATTTGTAGCTCAAAACATTGCAAAATAGTCACAACTTTACTTAGTTTTAACATAGTTCATAGAAATATTCATACTGTTAAACCCAATCGAAAGATATACTTTGAATCATGAAAATTGAGTAAAAAGGAGGTTAGGACACCATGGGTGGAAGGATCCATTAACAACCCAAGCATTGGGTCAAGACATGACACGACGAATGGGGGAACCTGAAGGAACCCCAAACAAGCCTCTTAAGTTGTCATCACATATCGTTCATCGCGGAAGCATATAAAAGACACAAAAGAGTAAGAATAGGGGCAAAAAGACTAAGGGATAATCTTGCATAACATCATAATAAAGAGGAAAAGTGTCAAATCTCACATCATAGATAGACAACATGTCCAACAAATAACTCTACTACATAGATAAGAGTAGGCGCCAAGAAAAAGCAACCGGGCTCACCCTCATAGTCAAAATAGAACATAAAAAAGAGTGTTCCAACACATAATAAGAGAAATATAGACTATGGACCCAAAAGTGGAGGACTAAACAACTAGCTTGAGCAATACCAAACTAGCCACGTGGAAGAGAAGGATGATCAACTTGGATTTCAGTTCCTACATGGTGATATCATATAGGAAAGAGTATTCGTTAGTATGTTTGAATGTACAAAATATGTAGGATGCAATGCAACAGGAGATAGGCATCACAATCAAAATGCATAACAATAGGCAATAGAGAACATATAACCAAATGGTATGTATGATCAATGCTCAAGAAGTAAATCATGATTAAGTAACTCATCCTAATATAGGATATCATATGTGTAGTAGAGACTAAGCTAGATTTCTCGAGCACAAACCCCCTGGTAGGTTGATGATGATATCACCCATCACCCTGGTGTGTGAGGTACAAATGTAACACCGAGTAAAATTACCAAAGTACCCTTAGAATGGAGATGTGCGCGCAACTCATCTTCCAAAGCTCAGATGGGAAAATTAGAGACTGGATTTGCGATCAGCATGGAAAATCAAGTCATAAAATGGTCTCGACCCGATTTAAGAGAAATTGAGTCGAAACTTAATTTTCACAAAAATAAACCAGAAATAATAAGGGTACGCGAGAGGGCCACAAGGCGGACCTTTCAAGGACCGAAACCAGTAAGGGTAGGCGGCAACTCCACTATGCAGACCCACACTTATATATTTTCTCAAATTTTTTGACGTGATTGAATTTTTTAAATTTACATGTGCGGGACAAGTCCGCGTCGCGGACTTGTTGTCCTGACTTGTTTCACAAAGTTTACAAATTTTAAATATTTTGAGGGGAATTCTGATCAATTCCCAACACCCTTTTAAGTTCAATAAACGTATACAAGAGATCTTTCACATCAATTCAAGTCTAAAGAGTTCCTACCAAAAATCTATCTCCCTTTAGAGAGGGACATCGGGAAGGTCATTTAGGAAGATATCAAGGAACTCATTTACAACTAGAACTGACTCTATGGGAAGGACATTAGAGTTCTCATCCCTAACCCTCACGAGATGGTAAATACTCCCATTAGTGATCAAGTTACGGGCTTTAATGCAAGAGATGAATCTACCCTTGACACCACAACTTGACCTTCCCACTCAAGGGTGGGTTCATTTGGAAATTGGAATTTGACCCTATGGGTTCTACAATCAATAAAAGCATAGTAGGCATGCAACCAATCCATCCCAGGAATGACATCAAAATCAACCATATCTAATTCAACAAGATCACAAGGCAATAACTTATGCAAAATGCCAATAGGACAACTTTTATGAACTTTCCTAGCAACAATAGATGCACCAATAGGAGTAGGCACTTCATATGACTCATGCAACAACTCATGGTTAACATGGAACTTTTGGGAAATAAAAGAGATAACAAAGGAAAGAGTGGCACTAGATGAATCAAAGCATATACAACAAGGTCAAAGATTTTCAACATATCAGTAACAACATCGGGAACCTCACAAACCCCTTCCCTCCCACGTAGAGCATAAAATTGATTTTGCATTGGGGCACCACCTTGAGGACCACCTCTAACCAATGGAACCGCATTTGGACCCCGGCCCTTGCCACAATTTCTTGGACAATCTATCTTCTTGTGACGAAGTTCCCCACATTCAAAGCATGCATTAGAACTTTTCAAACATGGGCCTCCACGGCTCCTTTCACATTTAGGGCATACATCAATAGCAGCCACACCACAAACACCTTGAGGCCTAGGGAAGTTATTGGCAAACCCCCTACTAGTAGCATGAGATGGCTCTTGGCCTTGATGAAACTTAGCACTCTTTTGGAATTTACCCTCAAATTTGGCCATCTTGGCCTCATGCCCCTTCTCTTCCTCAATTTTTCTACCTCCATTTGCTCGGCATATATAATCAATCGAGACAAGTCCATGTCACAAATTAGCATGGAAGACCAGATTTCTTTACTCACCAAGTCAGAGATCCCCAACATGAACTTATTCATCCTAGATCTAAGATCAGCCACCAAATGAGGATAATACTTTGAAAGTTAATTAAACTTGAGGGAATACTCTCTCACACTCATGCACCTTGTTTCATGTTCATGAAATCTACCAACTTAGCTTCCCTAAGCTCAAGAGGGAAGAACCGATTAAGGAAAGCCAATTTTAACTCCTCCCAAAGTCATTTCAACATCATATAGTCAATCATATCATATCACATGCTTTGGACCTTTAATTACTTAAGAAACCAAAATCGGATGTTTTATCAAACATTTGCGGGTGTATAATAGAGGTACAAGACCATGCAATTTAGAGATGAAATCATGCCAAAGATCCATTGTAAAACCATCAATCAAAACCTTGAATTACACTCAAGCAATATACATCAAAACCCCTAATTAAATCTTACAATGGATCAAAGATTTATAGCTCAAAAAATATAGAAAAACTTTCACAAAATTACAAAGCTTTATCATAGTTCATAGACATTTTCATACTAGTAAATCCAATTGTAAAATTAATTTTAAATCATGCAAATTGAGTAAAAATGAGATTATGGAACCATGGGTAGAAGGACCCAATTGCTAAAATGCACATACCTTAGTTTTGGAGAAGTTATTGATGAAGATTGAAAATGGAGGCTTGAAGCATGAAGGAAATCTTTAATTCCGGATGAGGGTTTTGAGACTTGAATTTAGAAGTGAAAAATATGCTAAGTGTTGGAGTGAGTATTGGGGAATGTTTAGGATGATATGAGCGTAAAAAAATGACCAAGTATAGGTAAAAAATACGTTTGGGAACACTTAGGATCAACACTTAAATGACTTTGACCGGATTAAGAAAAAGTCACAAAATAAAGCATCCGCGACGTGAAAATCTCACTAGAAATTGAACCATGGGATTTTCGAATTTTGATACGGTTGTTTTAAAAATCTGCGTTAGACCCTTTTACCCCTAATTTTGACCCCCTGAACAAGAATATAAAGTCATATTTTCAATATCACATATGGATTTTGAGATATATAGAATTTAAAATTTTGGGCATTTCGAGGCACATTTTCGGGCATTATATGGGGTCGTTATAGACCCAAAGGCTAAAATCCGCATACCTTAGCCTTGAAGAAGTTTTAGATGAATATTGAAAATGAAAACTTGAAGCTTGAGGAAAATCCATAGATTCGGAAGAGATTGTGAGACTTGAATTTTGGAGTGAAAAATATGGCTAAGTGTTTGAGTGAGTATTGAGGAGTGTTTAGGGTGATATGAGGGTTAAATATGGCTAAGTATAGGTAAAAAATACTTTTGGGAACATTTAGGGCCAAGACCTAAAAATCTTGGATTAAACTAAAAAACACAGTCACAAAATAATAGTCACGGAAACCTCAGCGGAAATTGGACCATGGGATTATCAACTTTTGCTACGGTTACTCTAAAATCGGGTTTAAACCCTCTACCCCCTAATATTGACCCTTCAAATATGAATATGAATTCAGATTTTTGAAATAATGAATGGACTTTTAGATATACGAAATTTAAAATTCTGGGGACCTCTGAGGCATATTTTAGGGCACATTTTGGGGTCGTTTCAACTAGGAAAGTTCTAATGTTGCCCACTACTAGAAAACATGCAATACGAAGAGAATTCACTAATGCATGTAAATACCTATTCCAAAAATTATAAATTATCCGGGTCCATTTGATTAGATCTTCATGGTTCCGACAGCCCCAAGTTGTGGCTTTAGCTACTCAAGCAATGGGTAGATAAAGAAATTATTAATTGCGAAAATATAATTAATCTCTTACCCAGATAGATTAAAGAACAAGCAAATCCAATTTGCATTGGGAATCACAAGGTTGAAACATATAATGAATCCACAAGTGTATTCTCCTCTCCAATAATTAGTCTCCAAGTATAAAATCCTGAAAAACATTCTAATGACATTCTCTATTCTATTCTACTGTTCTCCTTACTAAAAGTAACCTAATTATACTATTTATAGAATTTACAAACAAGTTTCAGAAAAATCGAAAAGCTGGTTGGCAGACCCTATGATATGCAGTCACGACTCCTAACTAGGTTTACTAGTCGTAATTGGGGTCTCGTGTTCAACTTCTTGAATCTTGAACTTTACTACTAAGAATCTACTTTATGAGTCGTAGTCTAATCTGTTACTCATATCACTTTCTCGCAGAATTCGTCATCATCATCTGGTCCTTCTCTATAAATCTTCATGAATGAATCGATCCCAAAAAGTGCCCAAAAAATGTGCATCGAAAGTGCTTGTAATCATAATTTCCATACATCTCAAATTTCATGCATGATATCAAAAATCTAACTTTCTTGTTCAGGGGGTAAAATTGAGTGGGAATGGGTCTAACCCTGATTTTAGAGAAAACATATAAAAATTTGAAATTCCAAAAAATGCAATTTCCGTTGTTGTTTATGCATCCCTTCCCTGACGCGCACCAGTATTAAAATTGGTGCAGACTTTTTACTTAGGTACAAAACTTTTAAGACTTGAGCCTAAGTGTTCCCAAATTGAAAATACCAATATTTAGCCATTTTCACCCTCATATCATTCAAAATATTCCCCAATACTCATTCAAACATTTAGCCAAATATTTTACTCCTAAACTCAAGTCTTAAAACCCCTTCCAGATCTAAGAGATTTCACTCAAGCTTCAAGTATCCATCTCCATTCTTCACCAAGTTATTCTTCAAAGCTAAGGTATGTGAATTTCTTTAATTGGATTCTTTCACCCATGATACCCAAGCTTTATTTTACTTAACTTTGCATTATTTAAAGAGATTTACTCATGGGTCTTATTTTTTATGTAAATCATTGCACACTATGTTGGGGTTTATGAAATTGTGGCTATTTTATCATGTTTTGAGGTATGATTCTATGATCTATTGTAAGATTTGATGAAGGGTTTTGGTGTATATTGCTTGAGGGTGTTACCAAGAATCTGTTGAAGGTTTTAGATTGAATTTTGTAGCATAATTTTACTATTGAATTGCATGTTTTTAAACTAGCACTACACACCATCTAGGTGTTTGATAAAATGTCCGGTTATAGTTTCTTGACGAACTGAAGGTCCATTGCATGTGTTATGAGTTGAATGACTATATGATGATGAAATGATGATGACATGATTAAGAAAAGGAATGTATGTATATAATGATGAAAGGAGTGTATATATACATATGATATTATCTCTATAGTGTTGGGGATGACCAAGCCTAGCTTGGGGGGTTGGGCCCCGGTAACCTTGTTAAGGGGTTTGTACCTCGATCACCTAGATCGGGGGGTGGTAGGCCCGGGTAACTTTGTTAGGGATTGGTACACATTAACCTTGTTAGGGAATTTGTACTCCATCAACCTTGTTGGGGGGTTTGTACTCCATCAATCTCATGAAGGGGTTTGTACCTCATGCGGCTCTCCAAGGAGGTGGTAGGCCATTGATTATACTAAGAATGGTTATTCCTTACACTCCTATTATGTTCTATATAAGCATGACTTTACTTCGAGCGTCCTGCATGCATGTCATATTTCTATAAGCTTATTCATTGTCTATGTTATGCATTTTTTTAAGGTGCTTATCACTTGTTGCATTGCATCCTACATACTTAGTACATTCAAACATGACTAAAGCATACTATATGCCTATATGATATGACCATGTAGGAATCGGACCATCGCTTGATCATCGTCCTTCTCCACGTGGCTAGTACGATTGTCTTACAAGCTTGTTTGTAAGTCCTCCATTCCGAGGATGTTTCTTATAATCTCTTTCTATGCATTAATACTATTTTTCATTTGATTATGTATTAACTATGAGGATGAGCCCGGTTGCTTTTTTTGGCCTCTGCTTTCATCTATGTAGTAAAGGTGTTTTTGGACACACTATGTATCTAAGCCTTGACTCTCTTGTTCTTGATGTCTAGGATATGAAAGTGCTCCCTTAGCCCGGGTTTTCCATATTTACTATCTTTTGTTGTGCGTGACCAAGGATGTGTAGTGATATGTTGAGGCTTGATTGGGGTCCCTTCGGGTCCCAATGCGTCGTGTCACATCTAGGCCCCTAGGCTTGGGTTATGACAAACTTTGTATCAGAGCACTGGGTTGTTAGATTCTCAGAGTCCAATACACAACGTTGATTAGAGTCCTATTCGTGGTTGTGTTGTGCACCACAACTATGAGTAGGAGGCTATGAGATGTTTTAGGAAATATTTCCCTTCTTCATTTCCTAAGTCGTGCTATAGAGTTGAAGTAAGCTTTTTCATAATGATTATTCTATGCTACGATAGATCATGCCTAACAAAAGAGGAAGATGAGCCTGCACACCCAAGGAGCAATCGGCCAATGGCGAGCTCCGGGTTTCTTTCACCTTCCTTGTATAAGTTATTCCTAATCAAGCCAATCAAGGGGCCCAAGCCCCTCATTCTCTTAAGCTAGCATCTCAGATGAGAGATTTTATGATGACAAATCCCCCAGAATTCTATGGGTCGGAGGTGGATGAGGAACCTTAAGATTTGATTGATGAGGTCTACAAGATATTAGCTATCATGGATGTGAGGTCGAAAGTCAAGGAGGAGTTGGCGACTTATCAACACAAAGGGGTGGCACAAATATGGTACAGCCAATGAAAGGAAGCGAATGGAGTCAACTATGTGGTGCTTTGGGAAGATTTCAAGGTGCCTTTCCTTAATCAGTTCTTTCCTCTTGAGCTTTGGAAGCTAAATTGCTGGAGTTCATGAACTTGAAACAAGGATCTTTGAGTATGAGGGAGTATGCCCCAAGTTCAATCAACTTTCAAATTATGCTCCACATTTGGTTGCCGACCCTCAAGGTCTAGAATGAACAAATTCGTTATTAGTGTGTCTGACCTGGTGAGTGAAGAATGCCAAATATATATGTTGATTGGTGACATGGACTTATCCCGTTTGATGACCTATGCCAAAAAAATGGAAGAGGATAACTTAAGGAAGAGAAGGGGTCATAAGGCTAAGAGGGCCTGTTTTAAAGATAAGTTCCAAAAGGGTGGCGGATTCCATCAAGGCCAAAGGTCTACTCATGCATTGAATAAGTGGGTTGCAAATGATTTTTCAAGGGCCCAAGGTATTAGGGGTTTGGCTCCTATTGATGTGTGTTTGAAGTGTGGTAAGGGTCATAGCGACCGATGGTTGAGGAACATTGGTCCTTTTTATGGTTGTGGTTAGATGGGGCATAAGGTAATAGATTTCCCTCAAAATAGAAATATGGCTAAGGATGTTCGTCCACAAGGTGCTAATATGGTTCCTTTGAGGAGAGGTGGTCGAAAAGATAGTGGACCAAGGCACAATCGGTTTTATGCTTTTTATTAGAGGCAAGGGGTTGATGAGGTCCTCGATGTAGTTACCGGTATATTGAAAATCTTTGATTTTGATATGCATGCATTGATTGATCCAGGTTCCACTCTTTCTTTTGTAACCTCTTTGTTACCAAAAGATTCCATGTTGAGCCCGAATTATTACTTGAGTCATATGAGGTGTCTACTCCTATTGGCACATCTATTGTGGCTAGGAAAGTCTATAGGAATTATCTTATTTGTACCTTGAATAAGATATTGCCTTGTAATCTCGTTGAGTTGGACATGGTTGACTTTGATGTTATTCTTGGGATGGATTAGTTGCATGCATACTAGGCTTCAATTGATTTTAGAAGTCATAGGGTCATGTTCTAATTTCCCAAATGAACCCATCCTTGAGTGGGAGAGTCAAAATGTGGTGGTCAAGGGTAGATTCATCTCATGCATTAAAGCCTGTAAATTGACCTCTAAAGGGTGTCTATACAATCTTGTGAGGGTTAGTGATGACATCTAATGTTCACGCTCTAATAAGAAAGCAATCAATGTCAACAATTAACCTAACAAAAGGTTCGGGTCGAATCCACTGGGAATATAGGGCTTGACTGCAAGACTTCACTACTAATCATTTCAAGCATTAATAACAAAAAATTCTGAAAGGGGGGGTTGATTCAAAAACAAAATGAAACAAACACTAACTATAATACGAGGAAACACTCAATTTTAGGGACAACTTGGGAATTGTGTTCCCTATTTTTTGTTGACTCAATTACCCTAGATAACATAACCGCAATTGGTGATTGCATATAGGATGGTAACTTAGGTTCTTCTAGCCCTCTTGTGAAGGTGAAGGTCGAATTTCACCATGGTGCTTGGTTGGCAACCATGGCATGCTAACTAACCATTACCTATTGTCCCAGTCAACCTTCCTTTAGACAGGCTTGGTTGATTAGACGAGAACACATCAATCGAATTCTATCATCTACTTCCTTTTTCCTATTCGTCACTACCTTTGTTGGGATCATGATAGTAGGCGGGGTTTGATGTTGGCCACCACCAAATAACAATAGAAGTGAAAGGAAATAGACAATACACGCAAAACCCCAATCATTGAAATGCAAGAAACCTAGGTCATCTCAAGTCAACTATCCATGGTTCCCACAATGCCAAGTTGTAGGTGCTTAGCTACTCATGTCTAAGGCAAAACATACAAAAATGCTAATAATAGACATAGTTGAGAGTTTTATCAACGCAATGAAAAGTGAAGACACCACAAGTTGCAAACCCACAAGCTTGACAAATGTCCAAAGTTTATAGCACAAGATTTGCAATCCCCAAAATGAGTTTTCCAAGAGAATATAATAAACTAAGGTGAAACCCTAAAATATCGTTGAGAGAACATTCAAGAGCAATTGTCAAAGACTACAAGATGTCTGATATGAAATGAAAACCTAACTTAAAGAATTTATAGTGTGTACAAATAAACCCTAAAAATTATGCAGACAAGACAACTGGAAACTGGTACGCCTCATAGATATGACTCGTAGGGTGACCTACGAGTCATAATCAGGGTTTCATGTTAGGTTCTTAGCATCTTGGACTCAACTGGTATGACCCAGTGGTACGAGTCATTGTTTGGGTTAAGACTCATATGCTTATCTCATAGTCTTGGTCTTCAGTTTTTTGTCAAACCTTTTTGCTCTCTGATTCTTGCCCCTAGTCCACCTATAGGAGTCATAGTGTGTCTTACGACTCGTAGTATGTCCTCCTAGGAGCGACCTTCACTTGGCAAATTTTTTATTTTTGGTCTCTGTTTCTTGTTACGACACACCCTATGACTCATAGATTGAGCTACGACTCGTAGGTGGTTTCATTTGGCCTATGCTTCAGCAAAATCTGAAACTTTTCCTCAAAACCATGCCAACCTAACTTTTCTGCAAGATCAACACAAAAACACATTAAAACCATAAAAAGTCGCTTTAAGAACTCACAAAATCCCTTGTTTCAGGAACCAAGTGCTTTGTATTTTAACAACACATCAGTACCCTCAACTTAGAATTATTGTTTGTCCTCATGTGATGACTCAATCTATGTAGACAAAGAAAAATACATAGCAACTATACTAATGTAATATATATAAAATCCTCTGATTTAGGTACCCCACTTCTATTTTCAAAACAAAATTTCAAAGTTGTTAAGCAAAATCAAGAACACAATCACATACCTGGCAATGAAATCATGATAAGCTAAGGAGAATCAACCGTCTACAATCACTGGTTTAGTCATACGCTACTCAAGTAGTTCAAATGCCTTCCCTAGAAAGAAGTTACTTATACTCACTCAAAAACATTCAGAATTCAAGGACTGAGGAAATATTTTCACTATCACAATTGCAATTCATACACAATGACTAACACCATAAGTGTGCCCCTATAATCATCTTTTAGCTTTGTGACAAAGTGGATTTGGATCACTTTAGAAATTAAGAGCTTGTAACATAGGTTCATGGGACTTTGGTATGGCATTTTAGGCAATTAGTTGTGACACCCCACACCTTACAATACTAGCATAAGTCAAATGAAACATAACATGGTTTGGTCAAATTAGTGCTAATTTTCAAAAGTGCTTGAATCTAGTGTTAATGGGCTATATGTGCGTCTAGCGCTTAATAGGGTCGAGTGTATACATGTTTTGTGTCGAATTGAGGGGATTACGACCATAAAAAGAAGTGAGAGAAATGAGGTTCTTGTAGGACTTAGTAAGAAAGTAGGTGAGTCACCTACTTGGTTAGCTTAAATTTGTTAGATAAACGGAGACAAGGTTCGACGTCGAATTTGTCCAAGTTCGATTATGAATAAATTCTGTGCTAAGGCTGTAACTTGGACCCATATTTTAGCATCCTAAATGGACTATATGATCAGCCCAAGAAGGATATAAAGAGAGCCCAAGACCATTACAATATTCTTAGCAAGTAATGCCCAACTAATTAAGAAGAAGAAATCTGAAAAATGGGCAGCAATGGCCCATGTATTTGGAGCTCCAAAAGGCCCAAGTGAAATGAGGAAGGAGATGCACCACCTACTTGGTGATATAAGGCTCAAGAATCCATAGTAAGTCGGCCAAAGATCAATTTAAAAAGGGCCTAAAGCAGCTCCCACGAGTCACTACTATCTTGAACACACAAAAAACAAAACAACTTTGTCTCCAACTTTTCTCTCAACATGTTTTGACTTGCAAAGCAGCAAAAGGGAACTTATAGGATTCTTATACAAGCCCTATACCTTGGATATAGTGGTAAGTAAGTTTATACATGTGTTCACTATGGTTTTCTTCTGAACAACAAGAAGTATATGCTAGTATGTTGATGATGGAAAATCTGGACAGATTCTATGCTGAAAGTTGTTGCACGTTTTCCTTTTATTTTGGTGATTTCTCTATGATTTGTGAGTTTTAGTATGAATATAACTTGGTATTATTAATATTCTTTGAGTTTTAATTATCACCGTAAAGTTGTTTCCCTGGTTTTGGTTTCATTTAACCAGCGCATTTTATCGAGTTATCTTAAGCGTCATGTTTATTGGAACTTGCGGGCTATTGTATGTAAGGCTATTAGCTCCCGTCCTTCCTGGATTCTTAAGTGCTTTGTAAGACTACTTTAGGTCTGTTTGTATGTGTAAATATTGCTAAAACAGTTTGGTTTAAGGTTGGAATAGGTTTGGAGTTGTCGACGTCGAAATGTAGCGAAGGAAGGTAACGTTATGCTGTCCGTTTTTAGATTGCATGTAATTGGGATGTGTTGTTCTTGATGGGATATTGTAAGGCTGTTATTGCATTGAAATAGGCTGTACATTATGTGTACATGATAATGTGTATTAGAAAATACGATTAGGGGCGGAAGAGTTAAAGAAATACACCCGGGTTTATAAACACCCGCTTCCTGCCCAAGTATTGTTTTCTTATGTGATTGGGATGACAAAGTGTATTTATTGGCTATTAATGCTAGTTTTATCACCTACTATGTTGTACATAAGTATTTGGAGGAAGGTAAGGTTATCTCGAGGTAGTAACAAGGTCATACAACGAGGTACGTAAAGTTACTTGATTTCGTATTACTTGGCATGAAACATAAATCTCTCCTTGATACATTAAGGCATTCACCAACTCCGACATAACTATTAACCATGTCTCCACTCTTGTACATGTACATATGATTCCATATATAGTCACCTTTAAAACTGCATACATGCTTGAATACCAAGTTACATGAGTTCTTGTTACGAAATAAAATTCATAAGTTGTTCCATTTCATATGCATTTCATTGTTTATCCAATGTACTCCTTTATTTGTCATATTGTCTTATATGATTATCTACATGTCACATGCTACATAAACTGTCATATAGCTCCAATTCTATGGCCACCAAAAGAATCATCTCAAAGGTAATTGATAGATAAAGTATACAATTTTCGGTAGGTGATAGCCCCGAGGGGTTGAGTATAACCTAGCCAGGGGATGATCCTATCAGTGGGTAGCCCCAGGAGTTGAGTATAACCTAGCCAGGGACGAACCTGATACAGTTTCACCACTGATCAGTTGGTCATTTGTTTATAGCTGTGCACATATTTTACAGTACAGGTATTACAGTAAAGGTAAAGTGATATAAAGAACATAAAATACATGATTCCACAGTATAACTAAGGGTGGTCCCTGATCTTCTGCAGATGCATGATTTCATTTGAGTTATTACTTTATATACTATCCTGCCTTACATACTCAGTACATTATCTCGTCCTGACGTCCCTTACGGGGGACCTGCATTTAATGCTGCAAGTACAGGTGCTAGTAGATCTCCCCAGTGGGAGTACAAGACATTCAGGTATGGTTACCAAGCTCCAGGTTGCTTCGGAGCTTTGTATGTCTAGAGCTTATATGTTTATATTGTACAGTTAGTTCAGGCGGGGCCTGTCCCAACCTTTACCAGATGTTTCTTTCTATTTAGAGGCTTTGTAGATAAAGCACAGTGAAGTCATGTCTCACACTTTAGACAGCGTGGCCCCAACAGCCTAGTCATATGCATCTTCTTTTTGGCTTATTATCAATATTTATCTTCTTAAAGGCATATCAAATGTAGAAACCCCTTATAATATGTATAGAATGCATATAGTTACAGGTTGGTTCTCCCGAGCCTTATTGGCAATGGGTGTCGGTCCGTCCTACGGGACTTTGGGGCATGACAAAACTGGTATTAGAGCAGGTCATCCTAGGGATTCTACAAAGCCGTGTCTATGTAGAATCTTGTTTATCGATGTGTTGTGCACCACATTTATAAGCAGGAGGATACGTGGCATTTAGGAGTTGTTATTTCTTTTCATTCTTTAGATCATGCCATAGAGCGAAGTGTAATGGGTTGATTGTATCTTACCCCGAAATTGTTTTGTACAGCAAGTGTGCCTGAAATAAGGAGAAATAAAGGTAAAGGGAAGGGAATAGAAGTGGTGGTTGGTATATTCATCCAGGTGAGACAATATGATGAAATTCAAGAGGAGTCTTTGTCACAAACATCTCCTACTCCTCCAGTTCCTAATGAACCAGAGAGCGGTAAAATTCCCCCAGAACCACCTGTTGATGCCATAGTGCGGGATCTGAGAAATGCAGTCCAGCTATTAACCCGTATAGTTGCTGGTCAAGGTCAAAAGCAGGAAGGTCCAGTTATGGGTACCAGGTGGTATAAATAGGGAAGCTGGTACCAGGATACGTGATTTTCTCAATTTGGACCCTCCAACCTTCACTAGATCAGATCCCAATGAAGACCCCCAAGACTTTATGGACCAGATTCATCTTACTTTGGATGTTACGAACGTGGGTGGTACAGAAGTTGTGGAGCTAGCGACATATGGGCTGAAGGGTGTTTCCATATTGTGGTATGAACCTTGGAAACAATCTAAGGGTATAGATGCACCTCCAACCACCTGGAAAGAACTCAAAGAGGCATTTCTTGACCATTATTTTCCAATGGAGATCTGAGAGGCCCGTGCAGATCAATTTCTGAATCTCCATCAAGGGAATATGAGTGTGAGGGAGTATAGCCTT
>JAABOM020008821.1:0-19812 GCA_011800125.2 Solanum clarkiae | reverse complement strand
TTTACATTTGGTCCCAAACTTTACCAAATTGAACCAATTAAGGACTTACGGGTTCTAACTTACGGGTTCTAACAAATTTGGTCAAATAGGTCATCGATCTTGGGGAGAGGGTACTTTTTTTTGGTGACCTTGTTCAACTAACAATAGCTAATACACATCCTATTGGAATCATATTTCTTTCACACGAATTGGATAGGAGTGCCCCAAGGTAAGACACTCGTCCTAATGAATCTTTTATCTGGGACATCTTTCAACTGCTTTTTCAGATCTTTTAACTCATTAAAAGCCATTTTATATGGCAGAATAGAGATAGGTTGCTTATTAGAGATAGGTCATCTACAAAGATGAGATTTTGTACCTCTAGATCTATATACAAAATGCCTAAGGAGGTAAGGGTATATGTACAAAGGCTACGAGTTTTGTACCTATGACTTATTATCTATTCGATATCTATAAGACTACATTAATGCTTGTTGATACCTATGACGCTACATTAATGCTTATGAGGCTATATTGATGCCTAAGAGCCTATTGGAAGGTTATTGGAAGATAGGGGTAGCCTTCGGGGATATATATATATTTTCTCAAGGACTATCTGAATATATAGAAAGCCTAAGGGATAATATGAATATACAAAATGCCTAAGGGGCTATATAAATAATACCTAAGAACCTATTAAGGCATAACGAGTGCCTTTGGACATATACACAAAATGTCTATAAGGCTATTGATATGTGGTGATTTCCTACAGGACTAAAGTATTACCAATGTCGATATATAGATTGAATTTTACCTAGTGAAACTATGGGGGAAAGGGAAGTTATGTAGGTTATTTTATTTTTTGTTTATACCTGTCTAACTTATAGAGGCCCGAGCAGGATGTTGTTTGATTACTGCTTGTATGCTTAGATTTAGTAGTAGATTAGTACACTCAGAATATTATTGACTCCCTTACTTGATTGTTTTAGTATATCACAAGTCATTTTGGCCTTGTGATATTGGTACTATCATCATGACAACCTTGTAATTTTTTGTGATCCTAGATATCATGGTAGCTAAGACGAACCACATGAATTTTTGTGTTTATTGATATTATGGTAACAGTGATGATTCCCACAGAAGGGAAGCCTTAGAATAACCGGTAAAATTTCTTCCATATGACTAGGAGGTCACAGGTTCAAGCCTTAAGAATAACCTTTGACAGAAATGCAAGGTAAAGTTGTATACAGTAAACCCTTGTATATATACAATTGGCCAAGAAATATAATCTTATTCCTAAAAAATACTCCATCCATTCACTTTTAGTTGTCAAAAATTTTCTTATTTAATTTTCACTTTTACTTATCATTTTTGACAAATCAAGGTAGGACAAATTTTTGTAACACCCCAAAATTTTTTAAACTAAGATCGAGTCATCCTTCATATGACATAGGATTATAATTGATGATTCCTAATTGAGTATAGGTATTAAATTCAATTTCTTAGATTAGAAATAGAATTGGAGATGATCTAAGGTCACGAACCCTCCAATACGAAGTTAAGCTAAAAACTTTCTTCGCGTTTGAGTTTTAATGTAAGATTTCATAAAAGTTAGGTGGACCAATAACTTTTAGGTTGTATATACATTCTAGAATCAATTCCTAAGTATTTAAAGAATATTAGATGTGATTCAGAGTCATAAGGGATCTTTTACATCAAGTTAAGTCCAAAATATTTCTACCGACTAAGTTTTCGTATGAGTTAATAGAAGGGTCAACTTCAAATGACCATATCTCCTAAAGTATAACAAGTTAGGTGACCTATAATATATTAAACTGAATATAATTGAATTAGCTTTCCAATACATCTAATTTTGCATTACTTAGAATTCGGAGTAGAAAGTTATGGCCATTTTACTGAAGACTTACAGAGCTATCTAAAGGTCCGCAACGTCGCGATCAGACGCGAACCATTTCTAGATAAGCTAAATGAGGTCTTTCCCTTTTATTTTGAGTTTAATTTTATCCTAAAATCTTTGGGGGTCTATTTAAGGCTCCAAAACACATAAAACATCATTTTTCATAATTAAAACTCTCTCCTTTGCTCCTAAATGTAAACACTTAAGAATCATCAAGTTAGGGTCAACTTTCAAGATTCATTATCAAGGTAAGTTATTCTTCATAAATTTAAAGCAACCCAACCTAAATTTCTTCATCTATTCATCAATCTCTAATATAATCTTAAATCATAACCTAGGGTTTCAAGAAAACGAATTTAAGAATTCTAAAAAAGGATTTCTTGATTCTTCTTTTCAAGAATTAGGGTTCTTCATCAAGAACTCTGAAGATTATAAGTCAAGAATTTAAGAATCAAAGAGAAGCCCTTCAAACGATGACTTTTCAAGTTCTTTCACTTTAAAAGAACTAACAAGATTGAGGATTTTCTCCAAGAAAGCTAGTATTCATCAAATTTTGATTGTAATATCAACTTTCCAGGTATGTAAGACTAAACTAAAAGCATGAGATTGTTCTCTCATGTTCCCCATAGATGGTCTTAGAAGAGAGTTGAAAGTTCTTGAATCTACATACATGATTCTTAATTATTTTCTTGAAAATTATATTTACTACATGTGTTTTTATATGTTGATGATCACCAAAAACTTGTTTTATTGAATTGATTACTTTTCATGAGGTATTACATAAACACTATATGTTAATTATTAAAAGTATGCATGAAAGAAGATAGTACTTGAGTCTAGAGCCTTGGTTGAGAATGTCAATTGTGAATGTGAGAATGATGATAGGTTGATTGTAGTTGATGGTCCATGAGTCTTCCCAAATGAACTCTAATAATTTGTCTGTTTGATTATTTCCTAATAATTGTTCTAATCTTTGAACTATTGATTGAGATGTTGATTGATGAGATGATGAAAGTCTCTATGAGACTGATTGAACGATTAGTGCCTCCACGAGGTTGGTTAGGATAGTTTGATTGCATGGATTGTCTTATAAGCATTGAGTCTTGTGAAAAGTATCGAGCATCGAAAGAGTAAGAGTTAGTCCAAATCGCACTCGTAAAACTACGTAGCTAAGCATAGGTGAGGATTAGGACCATCACATCACATTATGTTGAGGTCCTCTCTGATTTGAAGTCCCTAAAACAATAAAGGACTTGTGGATTGTTGTCTCCATTTTGGACTTGTCCATTTTGATTTTGATTCGTTCTCTACCTGAAAAGTATAGAACGGCTGTGGCAACATCATCGTGATTATTGTACAATCACTGGCTCATAAATGATTGTTGTCAGATAAGAGAAACTCCCAGAAAGTTCCCACCTTGAGTACTCTAAGTCAAGATTAGATGAGATGAGCTGAGTTAAGTTATATTGAGTTGAGTCTGATTTGATTGATGAGGTTTGATTGGTTGATGGGCACTTGTCTACTCTTTATTCTTGCTTTAGATATACATTTGACATCTTGATTTGTTATATTATTCTTGAGTTGATTTATGTTTCATATTGTTCTACCTGTTTTGATTTCATTCAGCTAGTTTAAATACTGTATATTCTACGTACTGACGCCACTCAGTGCTACATCATTTTATGATGTAGATACAGGGATTAGAGATCATCAACAGGCGCATCGTTGAGGATCTCGGACATTCAGCTGATTGGTGAGCATGCCCTACTCTGGAGGATCTATTAAAATTATTTCATCTTGCTTTAGAGTTAGACTCACTTAACTTTATTTTGATTGAGGTAGCCATGAGTTTGTCATTGACACTACTTGATATAATAGTGATAAAGACTTCATAGACTAGAGTCTAATGTTGGTTGTTAAGATTGTGAGCTAGTTCTTTCAACTAGCATTTCATTTATATTATTATTTTGAGATTAGAAAGTTTTTCCCATCTACATTCTTTATGTCTTCCGCTGATTAGAAGAGTTTATTGATTGAATGATTATGATGAGGCCAAGTGGTTCGCTTGGGGACTAGCAATAGTCTTTGGATGTCGGCCACGCCTCGGGTAACCTCCTGGGGCATGACATTTTTTTCCCATTATACCTTCAATTTATTATCATTAAGTTAATGACTTTTAGAAAGATATTGAGTAGAACCTATCAATTAATAGGGATAAAATGACAAACTTACTATACCAATAATTATTTTCTTAATGAGTGTGCCAAGTCAAAATTTGATGACTAAAAGTGAACAAAGGAAGTATGAAAAATTAAATAAACTGCCAAATACATACTCTCTCCCTCCCATTTTAGTTATCATAAACTCACAGTTTCTGTTTTAAAAGTCAACTATGTAGACTATAGACTATGACTAGCATTATAAAATATACTTTTCATCATATTGATATGACAAAGTAGCAAATAATAATATTTTTTTTATAATTTTTAAATATCTAAATTTTTATTTTAAAATATCAAATTAATTTAATCTAACTTTAACTTTAAAAAATAATCAAATTGACTTTTCAAAAGCGTGATATGACAACTAAAATGGGACGGATGGAGTACAATATATACAAGTTAATTGGTGTTATGTCTAGCTCAACCCTTTTTAGAGGAGAGGACCAAGACTTGTGTACAAGAACTTCGTTGTTGATATACATGACTATTAAAAGAAAAAAAAAAGAGGAAAAACTCTTAACAAGGATATATTAAAAAAATTTAAAAAATTGCTTAAGTCATCAGCAGATACTTATACTTGTCCCCATTTTTCACTTAGATACCTCAATTATTATTTGTTCCTAATAGACACATCAACCAACCAAGATTTAAACCACATAAACATTTTTTTCCCTATCTAGCTTTGTAGAATAGGCGCATGTTTATAATCACAGACAACTGAAAAAATCATCCATTGTTACTCCCCAGCACATGCAAGTGCACGTGGTCTCACAAGTAATATAGTGGCCATAATTAAAGAGGTGGGTTGTCAAACCTATCTAGTAGCTTCTCTCAGTTATCATATTTGTGGTGGTTTAGTAAAAAGAGTTTTAGTTGTAGGGAAATCAAATTATAAAAGAAATAACTTTCTGGTAAACTAAGGTGACTTTCACACAAGATATCAATTAGAGATACAATTCCAGGGTTGTAACCTTTTTGACTCTGTCTAGTCTTAACAATATCTATCTATGTTTGATTTCTCGATTATTGATTCACGAGGTTTAATTTACTTGAACAGGGTTGCATGCCTCTACTAGCCTACCGTTATTGACTGCCTAACTGCATCGTTGAGTGGGGATAGACAGGCCAATAAAAATGCATTAAAGCTATCTTCCCGTATATAAACCAAGCAAGGTGTAAGCGTAGTTGTCACATGTCTTTCTTACACGAATCAATCTAGTTTCCTAGTATTGAACAAGCTCTCTAAGCTATTGTATTCTATCCACTTCAACATCTCTCGAATCCAGAGTGAATAATAAATTTACTCCCTAGTTGGCTAGACTCTAAAGTATAGATATAAATAATATAGGAATAAACAAAAGAAACCATTCATAGATATCAAAAGTTAAAAACTACACATAATATATGGCTACAACCCTAGAATATGGAGACTTAGCCACTCATAGACGTGTAATACGTCATGAATAAAGTGGAAAACATCAAAAATAAAAATCTAAAAATTGAACTAACCAAATTCTTAGTGGAAAAGAGTTCTATGTCGCCTCTACATTAGTCCTTGCGTAAAAATCATGTAAAAACCTAAAGTCTAAAACAGAGAAATAATAAAGATCCCGTAATTCGACTTTTCCACATTGGGTTCTTAGGTCCGGCCCTTGTTATTCTGTATTTTCACTTAAATTGCTGACTGGACAATTTTGCGCACTTTTGCACAGGTCTGCGACACAGACCTTGCACCTTCTTGAGTTTCGCGCCTTTTTTTGTATTTTTTAGGTTCTGCAATCTTGCTCCCAGGTCTGCCATATGGATTTTTGGTATTTTGGCTGATTTTACTGACTTTTATCCTCCAAGTTCTGGGCTGTGCTCTTCTATCAAGTCCGGGTTTAACCCTAAACTTCCCAATCAAAGAAAAATCCTGCAAAAACAGAACTAACAGATGCACTTGGCCCTACATCAGCAAAATAAGAGAAAACATCACTCAAACACCTAGACTCTATTAATTTGTCTTCTGAATTCACTCTATTTATGGGCATTATTGTCTAATTAGGTGTATAAATACGCCTAAGATCACTACCCTACACTTAGAGTTTTGTCCATCCTCGGGCAAACCACTACACATGCATGAGACTCCCTAAAGTAGTATGTACAACAAACATCATGTGATCGAAATCTACGAACCACAGTGAACACTTTCAATGCTCTGGCAAAACCCAATTGCTCCTTGCGCTCATGTATACATACGAACTCATGAAAAATATTTAACAGTTCATCTAGTTCCTAACCCTGAATGATTATGTACCCTTACCAGGAAGAATTACCGATGCACACCACTATGAATCTAGTCAGAAGATCAAGAATGGGTACACAAAAAACTCTCACTCTTCGAATAGATGTCTTAACTTGCTTCAAGATTCCATAAGCTTGTCCTTAATGTAAATGTAGACTTGGTTGGAATTTTCCTTAGAGGATCATGTAGGTCTTTATTTGGTTGTAATGTAGATTGCGGATAGGGGGGATACATTTATGAATATGGCTGACACGGTTCAATTCCCCCACGCTCATAGCACACACTTAACCTCTTCTCATGTTCTCTTGATTCACAACCCTTCATCACCCTTCTTGAATTAAAGTTATGACTGCTCCTATTTATTTCATCTGACCATAAAATAAACCCTCTATAAACACGTGGACACCCTAAACAAACAGTGACTAAGCAATCGGAAAGAAAATAAAATGTTTTTTTCATTCTAGTGTGCATCCGCCTTGGGTCCGTGACACGGAGGCATCGCAGACCAGCACTGGATAACTGGGACATTTTGGGCCTAAAATAGTGTGCATCCGCATTTGCTCCGCGACACAGAGGCAAAGCGGACCCATCCTGTTTTGGTCGACACTTTATAACTAAACTTACTTAACTTTTACTTTTTTCTTGACACTCTACTATTTTGCAACTCTCGGGCATCCACTCAAGTTTCCTCCTTTCTTATTCACCGTGCTCAAGTGCTAGGGTATTAGGATAAAAAATGGATACTTCATCAAGAAAAAGGGATTAACTTGAATTGTGATTAGTCAAAGAATAGGCTAAGGCTCAACAAGGGTTAACTAGGGTTATATTTGTCTATCAAAGAAATGCCTAGATCCTCTCCTCTAGTTCCAATTCTTCCCAAGTCTACTCTACATACCGGATAAGTTCTCGAACCTATCACAACCGAGACTCACAATTAGCTCACTCACTCATGACACATTTTCATCAGAATGTTAGCATTAGAGTTCCTATTGTGGTATTCACATGAATTCATTTAATTAAGCATGCATACAATAGTGTTTCGCAAGGCTCAAGCAACCACCCTTAACTATATTCAAAGGTTCGCACTCGATGATTGTTAGCACACTACCCCACTCTATATGAACTCAATTTGATGAATACCCTTAGGGCGATCATCATCCATCCATCATAGGGCCCCCATCAGTCAACTATAACTAACACAACAACTAATATTAACTGACATACACTATCAACAACTAAATGAATTTATAAAATATTATCACAAGAGCATCCATACATCAAAGTAGTAGATAACTAGTATTTACAGACCCAACAAAATTAAAAGATGTTCAACCCTATATTAAGATGTCCAAACATAAACCTAAAGCAGAAAATAAAAATGTTCTTAATACATGCCAATAATAGAATAATAGAAATAGTATCATAGAATAACAGAATTCCCACTCCACACTTAACGTAGCACTGCTCTCAGTGCTAACCATACATAACCTGCAAGGTGGACTAAGGTGCTCAAGCATCACCAGGGCCTGGTAGGATGGGCTCATCCCCTACATACACCAGAGGCTCGTCAGCTATGTTATCTTCCTCAACCTCCTCATCATCCTCATCCTCGTTCTCCTCCCTTGGGTTCATAGGAATATCATCCTCTACTGGCTCAATGAACCGAGGGCCAATGCGAAGCATGGCTTTGGCAAGGTCGTTGAGAGGATATTCCACATCAACTTGTTGTAAGTCTTCTCTCGTGGAAGGTCGGCCACTAGTCTGGTGTCTTAGCATCTCTAGGCCGTATACGTGGCCCGCAATCAACTCATCCAGGTAGGCCTTCTCTGCTATGGTAAAACTGGGCCCAAGGTCACGTCAGGCCCCTTACTGTTAGTGGCAACATAGAGGGAGCCTGAATGATCGGGTAGTAATCGGTCCCCTTCTTAAGGATACCTGTAGCACGACACAAAGTAGTAATGAGGGCCCCAAAAGCATACTTACACATTTATGGGTCTTAGCCTTCCTCATTGCTAACATGAAGATCGCTCCATAGTTTAGTTGCATGCCCACCATTATCACGTACTTGAGGCACACTCTATCTCTTGTGACATTGGTGAAGTTTTGCCTAGGAAGGAAAGAATGCGTCACGATCTTCAACCTGACTCTAGCCTCCTTTGACATGTGAGCAAAAGGAAGGGAGAGGTGATAGCCCCGCTCAGCATGTCTGACCCATTTATCTGTGGATCTTTGCCCTGATATAGTGTATCTGATGGCCTGATAGGGCGCGTGAAGGCACAACTCATTGAAAGCTCCTGTCGGGACCTCTTAAGGGGTGCCTAAGATGCGGTTGATAGCCAGCATTGAGAAGTTAACCTCCAATCCTCGAACAGTCATCGATTGGGACCTCGACCCTACACTCAAGTTGGCGTAGAATTCCCTAACCAGGCTCAGATTGCATGGCATAGGAGGTCAAAACAAAAACCCTAGACTTCATTGATTGCATCTGTTTTGAATTTGGGGGTACTCGTCCCGAAGAGACTCCACGTTGATAGGGACATCAAGTAGTACTTTGTCTCATCATGAGACTGATACCATCGCCTTCCCTCTCGGTTCACAGCCTTGGCCCCATATTGAGGTTGCTGACCCCTCTTAGTGTCCCTAGGCACGTCTGGAACATCTCGTGCCCATTTCCTTATGTTGGTGGCCCTTGGTTGGCTAGATTGACCGCCTTATCGTGCACTTGAAGACATGGTACCTGTAAAACATCAATGCATAATCAAACACAACCCACAATTAGATTCCAGCCCGTATGGCAAGGGTACTCAAACTTCCCCCAGTCATGTGGGCTCAATCACTCCACAATGCACCGCAAACTAATATTGTCCAAGCAGTACCATCTATCCTCACACATAGTATTCCCAATTTATTAAATTTGAGAGCGCCAAGCAATCAACCCCAGACTTAAGCTTTGGCATATATCAACTTAGCACCCACAAATCAAGAACAAAGCATGACAAAACAAGAATTTACAGAGAGTCGGAAAGAAACAACTCGATTTGTTTTGTATGTTCCTGGGAGGAATTCGATCTCGGAATACCACCTAAATAACTATAGCCAGAGAGTCAAATTTCCCCTTTCTATCTCAAGAATTTTTCAAGATCGAGGTGCAGTGACACCCCCGACAAAGATGCACAACAAAGGTCCCTTAACAAACTACCCCACAGTCGAACATGGGCACAATTCATGGTATAAACAACCCTAATGACACTATTCAAAAACAACATTCCAACCCCCCCCCAAACAACCCTCTTCGTCATGCATTCACCCCACACTTGAGCTTTGGCATAAATCAAAATTGACAACATAGATCAAACATGTAGCATGTTGAATAACATACGAAATCCCCAAAATTCCTTCTCAAAATGTTGCCCATTACGAGTTAGGGTTTCACCCGCAACCTTCACATACGAATATCACTCACCTGAATAGAGTAACCACAAGTAACAAACACCCAACAAGCATTAACAAGAATCAACAATAAACCAAGAAAACCTACTTCAAATTTTACCCCATTAATGAAGAAATTCATACCTTTAAGCCTTGAAATTAAGCGAACTTGAAGTAAAGAAATCATACCTGGTGATGACAACGATATGCATGCAGTTGAGTGTGTGACCCACTTGAAGAGCGACGTGAAGCTATTTGAAATTTAGGGGAAAGAGGGAAGAGGAAGAAACAAAAAATGGAAAAGATAGGGGTTTGGGGTAGTGGGGTATGCGTAAAAAGGAAGAAGGAAATGGTTTTGGGCATTTAAAATGGGTGGGACCATATCCTCATTGGTAATTTTAACACATGTCCACGTTGGCTCCATGATGCGATGGCAACGCGGAGCAACACTTGGGAACATTACTTACCTGGGTGCAGAAACAGTGAGGGTTCGCGTTTGCTCCGCGACGCAGAGGCAACGCGAATGTACACTTATTAAAAATTTTGCCTGAATGCAGAAACAGTGGGCATCTGCACTGGGTCCACATCGCGGAACCATCGCGTGTGCTCACTGTTTTGAGCTTTAATTAAAGTTCAATTTTTATCTCCGAGCCCTGAAAAATTCCCCGAACACCTGGACATGTTTCAAAACACTCAAATACTATATTAGAAAAAGAAAAATAAAAGAATTCCCAATGGATCGTAGGGAATTGAGGCCAAAAAAATTTACACAAAAATTGTGCAAGATCCGCGACGCGGAGGCATCAGATCTGTACTTATGCAAATTTTTCTCACTTTTTGTATGGGACCTGATGATTCTTTTTTTGAAAGTAAGATAAAAGATTATGTTACCTCACCATGGTTTGCCTCCCGTGCAGCGCCTAATTTAACGTCATGGCACGACGCCTGATGTGCTCATTCATCTTTGGCTAACTCGATGGCCTCCATTGTTTGATTCGCATCCACACTATAATAGTGCTTGACACGTTGACCATTCACCAAAAATATTTGGTTCGTGGTCAAGTTCTTTAGCTCCACTGCATCATGGAGTGTAGTCGCTACACCACATATGGTCTACTCTATTTGGACCTCAATTTCCCTGGAAACAATTTTAGACGCGAGTTAAAAAACCATACATGTTGGCCCGACTCAAAGTTCTGCTTGATTATGTGTTGGTTGTGCCACTTCTTCATATGCTCCTTATAGAGATTAGCATTCTCATAAGATTGGAGCCGGAATTCATCAAACTCCTCCAATTGCTCAAGTCTCTTCCTTCTAGCGAGCTCAGGGTCCAGACTTAGTTTTTTAATTGCCCAATGCGCCTAATGCTCGAGCTCCATGTGTAAATGACAAGCCTTGCCATACACAAGCTTGTAAGGAGAAGTTCCAATTGGGGTCTTGTATGTCGTCCGATACGTCCACAGTGCTTCATCCATCTTTTCTACCCAATCTTTTCGGGTGACATTCATGGTCTTTTCCAATATCTGCTTTATCTCCCGGTTGGCTACCTCAACCTGCCCACTAGTTTGCAGGTGGTATGTTGTGGCCACCTTGTGCTTTATCCCATACTTTGCAATCAAGTTCTTCACAGTTTGATTTAGAGAATGGGTACCGCCATAACTGATAATGGGCCTCGAAGTACCAAACCGTGTGAAGATGTTCTTTCGGAGGAACTTGCTCACCACCTTAGCATCATTGGTTGGAAGGGCTGCTGCTTCTACCTATTTGGAGATGTAGTCCACAATTACCAGAATATAATGACAACCAAATGATGGTAGGAATGGCCCTATGAAATCAATGCCCCAAACATAAAAAATCTCCACTTCCAAAATATTGTTTAAAGGCATCTCATGCCTCCAGGATATAGCACCAGTCTTCTGGAAAGTATGACAGGACCTAGAGAATAGGATAGAACTTTGAATAAGGTAGGCTAGAAGAAACCATATTGTAATACTTTATGCACTATCCGATCACCACTGTGATGACCCCCATACGGCAAGGCATGACTTCTCCCTAAAATCTGCTTCATTTCCGCTTTTGGAACACACCTCCTTACCATGCGGTCAACTCCTTATTTGAAGAGGTATGGATCATCCCAGATATATGCCTTAGCATCGTGGTCCAACCTCTTCTTCTGCTGGTATATTGCATCAGGTGGGAATGCACCACTTAGCAAGTAATTTACAATATCAGCATACCATGGTAATTGTTCCACCTCAATTGCTAATAACTGCTCGTCAGGAAACTCTTCTCTGATATGTGGTTGCTCACCTATGTGAGCATCAGTCTCCAGACAGGATAGATGATCAACAACCTGGTTCTCGCTCCCTTTACGATCCCTGATCTTGATATCGAACTCTTGGAGTAGTAGGATCCATATGATCAGGCGCAACTTGGCATCCTTTTTATTGAACAAATAATTCATTGTCATATGGTCTATGAACACCACCACTTGGGTCCCCATCAAATAGGCTCTGAATTTATCAAATGCATACACCAATGCTAGCATCTCCTTTTCAGTGACAGTATAGTTGTTTTGTGTTGCATCTAGGGCTTGCTGGCATAGTATGTGGAGTGAAAAACTTTGTCTCTACCCTGCCTTAGTACCGCTCCCACTGCTGTGTCACTGGCGTCACACATTATCTTGAACGGGAGACCCCAATCAGGTGCTGCTTAGATCGGAGCCTCCACCAACTTCTTTTTCAGTATCTCGAATGCCTGCAAACAAGAGTCATCAAAGTGAAACGGTACCTCTTTCTCCAATAGGGCATAAGCGGATTTGTGATCTTTGAGAAGTCTTTAATAAACCTGCGGTAGAAACCCGCATGTCCCTGAAAGCTCTGGACTCCTTTGACCAAAACCGGTGGTGGTAGCTTGTCGATCATCTCTATCTTCCCTCTGTCTACTTCCAATCCCCTCTTGGACACTTTGTGGCCCAAGACTATCCCCCTCCCTAACTAGGAAGTGACATTTCTCCCAGTTAAGAATGAGGTTAGTCTCCTCGTTTCTCGCTAATACTCGGTCTAAATTTTGCAAGCAGCTCTCAAATGATTCACCGAAGACAGAGAATTCATCTATGAACACCTCTACAAAGTTCTCAACCATGTCATGAAAGATAGCCATCATGCACCTTTGGAATGTGGCTAGTGCATTGCATAACCCAAAGGGCATGCATTTGAAGGCATACGTCTCATATAGGCATGTAAAGGTTGTCTTTTCCTGGTCTTCGTTTGCAATAGTGATCTGGTTGTATCCCGAGTACCCATCCAGGAAGTAATAGCACTCCTGTTCAACCAGTCTGTCTAGCATCTGATCAATGAAGGGCATAGGGTAATGGTCTTTCTTGGTGGCCTCATTCAATTTTCTATAGTCCATGAAGACTCACCACCTCGTCACTGTTCTAGTTGGAATCAGCTCGTTTTTCTCATTGGTGACAACCGTCATCCCGCCCTTCTTGGGGACATATTGAACCAGGCTTACCCATTTGTTATCTGATATAGGGAAGATGATCCCTGCATCTAGCCACTTAATAACTCCTTCTTTACTACCTCCTTCATAATTGGATTCAACCTCCTTTGCGGTTGGACTACTGGCTTGTGACCCTCTTCCATGAATATTTTGTGTATGCATAGGGCTGGGTTGATGCCATGAATGTTAGATATCTTCCACTCTATTGGTCTCTTTTATTTCTTTAGCACCGCAATAGCTGCTTCTACCTTGGCTGCAGTCAAGGAAGCAAACAAGATTACAGGTAATGTATTATTTTCGCCAAGAAACTCATACCTGAAATGAGATGGTAGTTGTTTCAACTCCAATTGACGAGCTTCTTCCACTGAGGGTTGGGAGGTGGTCCCAACACCCTGTTCAGAGGTTCATTCATCTTTTTCAGCACTCTCATATTGTGAGTATTTAGCACACTTTCAATTTCTCGTGCTTCAGCATCATCCACTAGCCCTTGATTTAGCAACACTTTGGCTAGTGGATCTTTAATCTCAACCTGACTCGCAACCACTACAGTATCTATGTGATAGCTGCCAGATCTTCATATGTAGCTGGTAGCTTCATCGGCTTGTGCACATCAAACACTTCCACTTTATCATGGGCTCGCATAGTGAGCTTCCCCGCTGCAACATCGATCAATGCCCCTCCTGTGGCTAGGAATGGGCGCCCAAGTATGAATGGGACCTCAGGGTCCAGCTTAAAATCTAGGATGACGAAGTCCACGGGGAAAGTGAGGGATCCCACTTAGACTAAGACATCCTCCATCACTCCATCCTGCCTCGCCAATTACATATCTGCCAGATGTAACACAATTGTTGTGGGCTTCGGCTTTCCAAGCCCTAGCTTTAAGAACAGAGAATGGGCATGAGGTTTATACTAGCCCCAAGATCACACAAGCCCCAACATTTAAACGGCTCCCAATAATTACTTGCGTAGTGAAGCTTCCTGGGTCTTTCAGTTTGGGTGGCAAGTGTGATCTATTGAGAATCTTGGAGCTGCAGGCCTCTGTCAATACCACAGTCTCATACTTCGCCCACTTTGTCTTGTTAGCAACGATGTCCTTGACATATTTAGCATATTTCAGGATCCCCTGTAAAACATCAATCAAAGGTAAGTTAACATGTACCTGTTTCAGCAGCCTGATGAATTTCTAAAAATAGTCACCCTCCTCCTTCTTCTTGAGCTTCTGTGGGAACAGAAGAGGAAGTTTCGCTAATGGGGTGGCCTCATCAGTAGTTGGGCTGGGATTGCCATCCTTATTGTCTTGTGTAGCATTTTTCCCCTTCCCGTTCTTCTTCTTGGGGATCTGTTTTGTCAAAGGCCTCCCACTCCTTGTGCTGACTGCATTCACTTGTTTTGGGTTGGGATCAGTGTTTCCTGGCAAGCCCCCTTGAGTCCTAGAATTTATTGAAGTGGACAACTGTCCCAACTACTTTTCTATGTTCTACAAATCCTGCTTATTCCTCCGAATTTCCTCTTCTTGCCTATTCTGGTTGGCCAAGATCTGCCTCAACACCTTACTATCAGTCATGGTGTTCGAATTAGCCTATCTTGCGGGCTGCTAGACTGGCAATTCTGATATGCATTTCCACTTTGTGGTCTGTGCTGCGGTTGCCAAAGATTCTGCTAATTACCGCCCCATGAGAAATTTGGGTGGTTTCTCCAATTCAGGTTATAAGTGTTCCTGAATCCTTGATGGCCTCCTCTATTAGCATTGCCCACAAAGTTTATTGCCTCAAGATTAGATCAACAAGATTCAGTCGTGTGATCTTCTCCCCGACATACATCACACCAACCCAGTTGTTGTTGCTGTACCTTATTAGTGGGGGCTTGCTGCTGACCTGCTGCCAATGGAACTTGTTGTTATAGACGCAACACCAACTTATTGAAGTTCATAGTCATTATGTTCTGCATTGCTGACATTTGGGCTTGCAGGCTGGTTGTTGTATCAATCTCCAAGACCCTAGCCTGTTTCTGCATTATTGGTCTGTTAGATCCTCCGTTCCATTCCGGGTTATCCTGAGCAATTCTGTTTAGAAAAGCATATAATTCATCATACGTCATCTCCAACGCTTGACCCCCTGCAGCTGAATCAAGAAGAATCTTGGTATTGGGGTCCAAACCTTTAATGAAAGTATGAACCAATATCTCGTTAGCTTGGCAATGGTGTGGGCAATTTATCAATAGAGTTTTGAACCTATCCTATGCCTGATATAGATTATCCCCAAATGCTCTGCTTGATGTTCAGGATCTTACTTCTTAACTTAGTTGTCTTGTCCGATGAGAAGAATCTGGTGAGAAACTTTCGAGCCAAATCATCCCAGGATGCTATAGAGTTCGGTCGCTCAATTTGTAACCACCTCCGGGCTTCCCTAACAGTGAAAAGGGGAACAATGTCATCCTTACATAGTCACGATTCACTCCTGTAGGAATGAAAGTATCAAAAATCTCAAGGAAATTCTAAAGATAGACTTGCGGATCTTCATGAGGAAGCCCGGTGAACTGCCCAGTAGAGTGTAGCAACTGGACCATGTTCTGTTTGAGCTCCCACCGGCCACTTGGCTTAGGCTTGACAAAACAGCTTGTGACAATTGTAGTTCTCAAGATTGCTACATCCCTTACTGGCATCGGTGCTGGTGGTGCATCAGTAGTAGGTGCTACTGGTGCGGGTGGGTTGTTGTTTGCCATGTTCTCTACAACAGGATCAACCTCCACCTTGTTGTCCTCCTGATCCTCCAGCTCAACAAATTCAATTGGTAGTGTTTCAAACAAAACTCCTGCTCTCCTCTTTGATTGACGAAAATAAGACTCTTGATCTTCCAGCTTAGAGCTCGCTTTCCTACACAAAAACACAGCTAAGATCAAATGTAGCGATCACCACAAAACAAGATAACTTCGATAATCAACCAATTCGTTTTAAATTCCCAACAACGGCACCAAAAACTTATTGTTCCCCAGCACACACAAGTGTACGTGGTCTCACAAGTAATATAGTGGCCCTATTTAAAGAGCTGAGTTGTCGAACCTAAGGGATTTGAATGTTTTTAGCAGCTTCTCTCGGTTATCACGTTCATGGTGGTTTAGTAAAAAGAGTTTTAGTTGTAGGGAAATCAAATTATAAAGGAAATAACTTTCTAGTTAACTAAGATGACTTTCACACAAGATATCAATTAGAGATGCAATTCTAGGGTTGTAATCTTTTTGACTCTGTTAGTCTTAACAATATTTATTTATGTCTGGTTTCCCAATTACTGATTCACGAGGTTTAATTTACCTGAATAGGGTTGCACGCCTCTGCTGGCCTACCGTTATTGAATGTCTAACTACATCGTTGAGCGGGGATAGACAGACTAATAAAAATGTATTAAAGTTATCTTCTCGTATATGAACTAAGCAAGGTATGAGGGTAGTTGTCACAGGTCTCCCTTACACAAATCAACCTAGTTTCCTAGTATTGAACAAGCTCCCGAAGCTTTTGTGTTCTATACACTCCAATATCTCTCGAATCCAGAGTGAACAATAAATTTACTCCCTAGTTGGCCAGAATCTAAAGTATAGATATAAATAACATAGGAATAATCAAAAGAAATCATTCATAGATGTAAAAAGTTAAGAATTACACATAGTCTATGGCTACAACCCTAGAATATGGAGACTTAGCCACTCAAGGACGTGTAATACATCACGAATGAACTGGAAAATATCAAAAACCAAAATATAAAGATTGAACTAACAAAATTCTTGTTGGAAAAGAGTTCTTCGTAGCCTCTACAGTAGTCCTTGCGTAAAAATCAATGTAAAAACCTAAAGTCTAAGATAAAGAAATAATAAAGATCCCGTAATTCGACTTTTCTGCATCGGGTCCTCAGGTTCGCGAGGCGGACCCCTTGTTTTTCTGTATTTTTGGTTAAATTGTTGACTGGATAATTATGCACACTTTTGCATAGGTTCGTGACGCGGACCTTACACGTTCTTGAGTTTCACGCCTTTGTTTGTATTTTTCAGCTTCTGTAACTTTACTCCCAGGTCTGCCACGTGGATTTTCGGTCTTTTGGCTGCTTCTACTGACTTTTATCCTCCAAGTTCTGCGTTGTGCTCTTCCATCAAGTCCGGGTTTAACCCCAAACTTCCCAATCAAAGAATACATCAGCAAAATAAGAGAAAACAATACTCAAACATCTAGACTCTATTAATTTGTCCTCTGAATTCACTCTATTTATGAGTATTATTGGTTAATTGGGCTTATAAATGCACCTAAGGTCATCCATTCAACATCACCCACATATGTTCCACATGTGTTAATACTTCCACATCAGATTTTCAAACGGTCAAAAAAATCCTTACATCAGATTTTTTTTCCAATCCTTCCCAAACATTTTCTCTCTCCCCCGTTCAAATCCACATCTCCCCTTTCAATTTCTCAGTCGACGATCAACTTCAACAGGTATCTCGGAGAAGAAACGATCAACTTGGGTAACATCTTCAAGTGTCCTCATCCTGTTTTTTCTTGATTCTTACTTAATTTTCTCTAATTGTTGGGTAACATCTTCAAGTGTCCCCATTCATCTCTTTTATTTTACTGTCGCCGACAGCTAACAAATGGGACCAAAGTTTCGAATGTCGATGTCGATATCAAAAATCAACAAATATAGAGACGCAGGAGGCCAAAAAGAAATTGGGATCAATGATATAGGTCCTGCAAAAATATAGTGACGAAGGAGACTAAAAATTGGGATTAAGAATGGAGAGCTTGGATAAACTTAGAGAAAAGAAGACCAAAAACAAGAAGAAACGTAGGATCGAGAATTGAGATTTAGGCTATATAATTGAGAAAAAAAGGGTACAAATGGAGTTGCTAATGATAATGGTTTCTGTGCACAATGGTAACTCTGTCTTCAATGGAATGGTGGAGATAGAAACTACGAAGCTCTCACGCTCCCTTTTTGCATGAGGCTCACACCACATGTAGGAAAGAAATGTTTAAAAAGGTTGAAATTTTTGCTGGTTGAGGTGTCTATTAGGAACAAATATTAGTTTAGGTGTCTATGTGAAAAATGGATACAAGTTTAGGTGTCTACTGATGACTTAAAGCCAAAAAAGGGAGGGTGGGGGGGTTACACTAAACCATACATATTCCTTTTTTCCGAAGTCCTATCTAATTGGTTTTGCTTCTTGTAGTAAAATTTAAGTTGTTCAAGAATAAAAAAGTAATCTAATTACCTTTCCCATATATACTCAATACTTTTATCTATTCGAGGATATTCAGTTGTGAGATAAATATAAATATTATAATTCATGTAATTCTCATAAATTATTCTAAGAGATACAAGCAAATTTAAAATATATATTACGAAAAAAAATAGATTTTTAGTTCTAAATATTACTCCACAAAGATTTCATCATTAGTTTTATTTTTATCACTCAAAGGGGATCAATTTGGGAGTGAGCAAGAACAATTATAAATAAATGTGAAATTTAAAAACTTCATAATATTGATTATTATTCAATCACAATACTACAAAATAATTATTTATAACTTTTGCTCGTAAGACAGACTATCTAAATAAATTCTTTTTTAGATTTTTATTAGCTCAATAGTCCAAAATTGACTCATAATTCAACCCTTTGTTAGCTTGGTACATGGGAAGGAAATGAAGTTCGGTTCATGAAATCGCAATTTCGCGGGAGGTAAACATACCGTGATGCATTTCATGGCATACACGTATGTGCATGTGTATATGCAATTTTAAATGATATTTGGACAAATCAATAGAGTGGAGGGAAGGAAAGAAAAGAAGATTCTAAAAAGGAAATATTTTTTTATGTTGGAAAAATTTAAGATCAAAATCAAAGAAAAGAATATGTCCTAAGAAAGTAACCACTTAGGGGTCATTTGGTACAAATATCAATAACGCAAGGATTAATAATATAGGAATTAGTAATATAGGAATTAGTAATGCAGGGATTATTTATTATCAAATGTTTGGTTCATTACTTCTCACATAATGTTGTAGTTTGGTTTAAAATTTTACAAAAACCTTCTTTTCCAACTATATCCTTGAATTATTATGGGATATTATATTTCATGCAATTGAGTCAAGTAGATAATTGCTAGAGAATATGTATATACTTTTTTTTGTAGTCTTCTAACTAGCTTGGAGAAGAACAAATTTATTATATATTTTTCTACTTAATTTCTCGCTTGAGTTATTTGAAGATAAATAATTTTCATATTAATAAATTGATTATTCACAAAATGTCAATTTTTAATTTAACAAAGACAGAACATCTACTTTTAAAATTGAAAAGACCATAAATAATAATAAGATCGAAAGAAATTGCAAGTTGTAATTTTAAATAGAGTTAATATCTTAAATCACTCAACTTTGAGAATTTATCTATTGAGCTTTGTTTTGTATAATAAAATCACTCAATAAGGC
>JAABOM020008800.1:0-19813 GCA_011800125.2 Solanum clarkiae | reverse complement strand
CAAGTCGCAAAAACTTCAATGGGCCATAGATTGGGCTCGTAAAATTGATCCAGTGACCCCAAAATTTGTCCAAAAACTTAGGGGTAGGTACCTACGGCCATAGAAACTACTACGGGCTGTAGATGGACTCATAGCCGACTTGAACAGCTATTTAAAGAGGAGTATTTTCGTATTTCCTTACCTTTTAATCTAGACTTCTTGGTTTTTACCTAATTAAACCCCTAAAATGTGATTCTTCTAATCATCAGTGCTCAAACTCTCTCTAAACACATCTGTGTTTCGAAAGGGAAAAAGCTAGGGATTTCAATCCCTTCATCAATTCTTTAAGAAACTAGTTCCCCAGGTATGTAAGGACCTCCAAAAGTTATCCTATGTTTGTTTTAGTATCTTTATCTACTACTCTCTGCCCAAGATCAAGTTTATGAGTTGAGATCAAGATAGCCATTACTAGTCAATTTCATTGAAATACTTATTCATGTATTTTTCTTGATAAAAAAATAGAGTTTACCAATTTCACTACCGAATTAAGCTATTGAGACAAGATTATGTAGTTATTGTTATATTGTAAGAACCCTATGTATTTTATGAAAAGCTATTATGTCGACAGTTTTTAGTTGAGTTTTAGAAGTACTTAAAGCTTCTGTATTTTTCAGTAATAAAATTATCTTTTTGACACACTTTGCACTGATACAACTTAGTCAAAGAAAAGAGGCAAGTTGAGAAAAGTTTAAGAAAAACTAAAGTTGGGCTTAGCCCTAAAAGATTAAAAGGCATTTGATAACTTTTACTCTTAAAGTTTAAGCTTTATAAAAATTATTTTTGCACTAGTATTGACCACCGATATGAGTGGGAATAATAATAACTTGAACTCATAACAACGAAGCCAACATAGAAAAGGATTGTACCAAGGGTACAACTCCTCATTGCCACTGAGATGACATAGATTTAGGATGGATCCACTCCCCTAGTTTTCATTCCTTAACCTAGCAAAGTGTGGGATGGCTCTGGAAGCACGAACAAGATGTTGTATCATCACGAAGCTTGTGATGGTCGTCAGTTAGAAAAACTCCCCAAGCTAAATTAAACTAATTCTTACTTATATAGTTTTAGCATATGTTTTGCTTTCAGTATATACTTTATCCATAGTCATTGCTATGCTATTTTGAGACATGTTTAGTTACTTTTGAACATGATGCCTTATCCTCTATCACTCCCCAGGAGGGTACCCTAGACATGGACGATACTCAAATACTATTATTAGTCCTCAAGCGAATCACATGGCCTCATCACATCTATTTGCTCAACATTCATAGCAAACTAGCAGAATTCTAAAGATAATAAATGGACATTCTAAGTCTCAAACATCATTTAAATAAACAGGCTAGTATGAAAGAAAGT
Source organism: Solanum clarkiae (assembly GCA_011800125.2). Classification (NCBI taxonomy): domain Eukaryota; kingdom Viridiplantae; phylum Streptophyta; class Magnoliopsida; order Solanales; family Solanaceae; genus Solanum; species Solanum clarkiae. The sequence goes on along the minus strand of JAABOM020008800.1, from coordinate 18,415 downwards.
AGGTCAACAGAATCTAAAATCAACACTCGCCTATAGTCTATGAATGCTCTATCACTATCAAATGGTGCCAATGATAGACCTATGACTACCGCAACTCAAAAGTAAAGCTAGTCTAAAGTCTGACTCTAATAGCTGGATGAAAGTAACTAATGATCCCCCAAAGTAAGGGAGGCTCACCAACTCAGCTGACTATGGTAGATCCTCAACGATGCGGCTTTAACAATCTCTAGTACCTACCTACACATCATGAAAAAATGCGGTCAAATGGACGTCAGTACGTGGAATGTATGAGTATGTAAATGGCTGAATGAAATGGATATAGGAGGAATAATATAGAATAACATCAACTCATAAGATACTCAATCAGAATATCAAATATCTATCTAAAGCAAGAATAAAGTGTAGAAAAGTGACTCATCAATACCAATCCAAACTCATCCAATCAACTCAACTCAGAGTACTATAAGTGTGTGACATATCTGGGAGTTTCTCTTATCCAAAAAAAAAAATCACTTATGAGCCGGTGATTATACAACAATCCCACTGACGTTGCCATAGTTATTGCGTACTTTCCAGGTAAAGAACAACTCAGACCCATAAGGGGTTTGACTCTAAACTCCTTTATTGCTTTCAAAGTTTTTAATTCAAGATAGAACCTATGATGTAATGGTTCAATCCTTACCTACGCTTGGCAACGTATTTAATGAGTGCGAGCGAGACTCACTCTTGCTCATTTTGGGGTTCGATACTCCTCTCAAGAGTAAATGCTCATAAGACCATCCATCTCAATCAATCATCTCAATTAGTCTAATAGAGACTCATCATCTCTTTAACCCAAACTCAATTGGGCTTTTTGGCCTATCATCTCGATTATCTCATCAACTCAATTCTCACTCAATAGCTCAAGGCTTTGATCAATCATTAAGAGGAAGTAAATTAGACAAATGTCTAGAGTTCAATTACGAATACCCATGGGACCGTCAAGCTCTATCAACTCATCATCATGCACATACCACAATCAAAATCATCATCCTCAACTCAAGGCTCTAGACTCAATCCCTAAGTTCAGTCATGCAATCTTTATAAAGTAACATATAGGGTTTATGCAATAAGTCAAGTAAAAGCATTTATTCAGTAAATCAAGTACCTGATGATCATCAATATGTGAAAATACATATAATGTATAAAATTTATAAGAAAACTTTCAAGAAACAGGCATGGAGACTCAATATACTCATAATCTTTCTATTACCATTAATGGGGGCACATGGAAGAACATTCCCATATTTTAGTTTAGCCTTACATACCTGGTATGAAGCTTTGACACTCAATCTCATAAGAACCCTCCTCAATTTCCTCGAATTCTCACTCCTCTTTATATTCCTTAGCCTTAGTCTTTGTTAGAAACTTAGAAACGACTTAGGAATTGGGGTTAAAACCCTTTTTACACTCAAAATGGCCTATCTTGATCATGTTTTGGGTTTGAAAGGGTTGAGAAATGTCTAGAATACTCCTCCGAAAAAACTAAAAACAAACGCCTCATGAACCAAGTCTGCATCGCAGAACCTAATATTTTTCAGGGATTTTTGCTAAATATTCTCTGATCGAGTTTTCTAATCCCATAGAAAATATTTGGATAAAGTCTGTGTAAATCTGCTGCAGGTCTGCATCGCGGTCCTGTTGTACACTTAAAATAGGAATTGCGTTTCTCATCAAAAAATTATATTTTGATTCGATTGCTCTAAAGATCAACCAAGACCATTCTTCCATGCAATTTTTCATAATGATCGCATTTTCGGTCTTAGATTTGCCATCAGAGTTTGGGAAGAGGTGTTATACGCACATCTCTCATCTAAGGGTATTTTGGTAATTTTACCTAGTGTTACATTACCTCCCCTTTTAGATCATTCATCTTTGAATGATGCGTAACTAAGAGGGAACTCATGTCACGAATCGAACAATGAAAACTATATCAGATCAACGAATCACCATCATACCTATCGACCAATCTAGACAATCACAAATCACTCAGAATAGACAAATCAGTTTAGATCAAGAGTAGAGATATTATCTTAGACATTCTTACCATCAAGCTTTAATGGAACATCTAAACTCAATCAATGTGAATCATTCAAATATCTCGACAGTCAGTTATTTGAATTCGAGAAGAAACTTATCAACTCTAATCGAGTATGGGACCATCATGATATATAAGACTCTATGGATACTCTCAATCTCAGCACCTCATCTCAACTATGCTCCTTTTCATAGCACTCACTCCATTCAATTTAAACTTAAAGCTCCTATTCCAATCTACGCCTAACCACATCCTCTTCTTCCATTCACACCTAACTCTAAGTCCCAAGGTGCTAGCCTAAGATGATCATACTTACACCATTCTAACCCCTTGAAATCTATGTTTAATATCTCCATAGTGACCTTTACTTAAAGAATATTGCTCATTCTCATCACCTTAATACGCTCACATAATAGTAACCATATATTCAAGCCTATCACTCTAACCACTTTATCAGTGACCTTTACTTAAAGAATATTGCTCATTCTCATCACCTTGATACACTCACATAATAGTAACCATATATTCAAGCCTATCACTCTAACCACTTTATGGTTTCTTTCAGGTCAACATCACTTGAGAATCTTCAAGCCTACTATAGCACATCTACACCCTCAATCACATGAACTCTTATCATGAGAGACACTTATATTCTTTTACCTATCTATTACACTCATCAAGATTTCTCTAACTCCCCTCCATGTCTGTAACCTTAAAAGGACATGATATCACATCGTCATCAAAATCAAGAACACTCATTCTCTCTCATCAACCATCACTCTTCTACTATCAGCAACATTCTTATCAAGATTGGAAAACAGGATCACTTAAAGGGCTTGGAGTGAAAGATTATTAGCATGATTTAATCGAGAAACCTAATTTGTGAACATTCATAATGAAGTACGATCTCCCTTGTCTATTAATACTCATTTTGAGTTCACATAACTATACATAGTGTAAAACTCAGGTCACATCTCATTCAACATAGGGCTGGGAACTCTTAGATCGATGATGAAAAATCAAAATCACTGAAGGAAGTCATTTTCTCTCATCCTCGAAATTCAACATACAAGAATTAACAACTGGTACATAGGACTAGGCCATGGGCATGGAGGTTGTACACCAGACGAGAGTAGAGTATCACCTCACTGGAGAATAAGAAACATAAGATATGGCAAAAAATTAACATCTCTTCTTGATCAACTTAATCATTATTGAGAACTCAAGATCTACTTTTTTCATGAACTAAGCCTAGGGCCTAGACATGACACGGTGCAAGGGAAACCCAAAGGGACCCCAAGCACGCCTAAAAAAGCATCCTTATACATCCTTGGTCGCGGAAGCAATAAATCAATCATCAAAGTTAAAAGAATGGGAAAATCGGGGCTAAGGGAAAAGCTTGCACAATATCATGGTCTAAAGACAAGAGTTAAACTTACATCATGTGCACATAACATGTCCAACAAACACCTCTAATATATAGATAAGAGCGGGGCCAAGATAAAATAATCGGGCTCACCCTCATAGTCAAAATAAACAATAAAGATGAATATCTTAATATATAATAGAAGAAACGTAGACTAGGTCCCCAAAGTAGAGGACTCACCAGCTAGCTTGAATAACACCGAACTAGCCATGTGGAGGAGGATGATCAACTTGGATGCCGGTTCCTACCTGGTGACATCATGTAGGCATAGAGTATATGTTAGTACATTTGAATGTACTAAGATTGTAGGATGCAATGCAACAATAGATAGACGTCATAATCAAAATGCAAAATATTAAGCAATAGGCATAATATACAATATGACATGAATGATCAATGCTTAAGTAAAACATACTTAGGTAACTCATGCTCATATATGATATCACATGTGTAGAATAGACCAAGCTAGATTTCCAGATTACAAACCCTTTGGTAGGTTTGTGGTGATGCCGCCCCATCACTTAGGTGGGAAAGTACTAACCCTTCACTCAGTTAGTGATAATGCTGCCCCATCACCTAGGTGGAAAAGTACAGACCCTTCCCTCAGTTGATGAGTACAAACCCCCATCTCGATTATCTGGGTTCTTAGACCCCCCGGATTGGGCATTGTGTAATGCAACACTTTTATATAGAGTATATCATGTACATAAGCTCAGTTCATCATCATATAGTCAATCATATCATATGTCATGCTTTGGACCTTCAACTCCTCAAGAAACTACATCTGGACATTTTATCAAACACTTAGAGGGTGTCTCGTGCTAGTATAAAGTTATGAAATATAGAGATGAAATCATGCAAGAAAATCCATTGTAAAACCACACCTTGCAACACACTCAAGAAATGAAACCCCTCCTCAAATCTTACAATAAATCAAGGGTTTATAACTCAAAACATAGCAAACAATCACAATTTCACACAGCTTTAACTTAGTGTGCAGTGAATTTCATAATAATCAAGACCCATTTATAAATAAACTTTAAATCAGGCAATTTGAGTAAAAAGAGGATTGGGTATCATGGGTGAATGGAACCCATGAAAGAAACTTGCACACCTTAGGTCTAAACTTGCTTGGAATTGAGATTGGGAAGAATAGAGGCTTGGAAATGATCTTTGAATCCAATCTTGTTCTTGGGATTCCTTGAAATTGAATTGGGGCTTGATGTAGGCTATTGAGAGAATCGAGAGCGCACTTGAGATGAGAGTAATGAGTTTGATCATTTGGAATATTGTTTAGGTCTTTTAGGAAGGTTAAGATAGCATTGGAAGTCTAAAAAGGGCATTAGAATATTTAAAATTTACGAAGATGCCATAATGAACAGATGGAAAAATTGGCAAAGTGTCATCTCACTAGAGACTTAACTGGCTGTGTCGCACTCCACAGGTCGTGTGGGGTGCCCATGTGAAGTTCCTTAGTGAAAAAAATGGAAGTTGGGAAACTTAGAAAAATTGACGTCTCATCACTTTGACGGACCACCTCACGGGCCATGTGATGCTTCACAGTCCATTTGATGGTCCATTGCACCACACTTTGCTGCAAAAATTGAGGCCAGGCCACCTCACACCCAGGTCACATGAGCCACCCCCCTTCAAATGGCCATTCATGGTTGCCCATGGCACCACCCTTAGCAACATTTTTTCCCATGCCCAACAAGCCTCCTTGACACACCTTGTGATCCCTCCATACGGTCAGTGGCAAGCGACACGGCCTATGCCACTAGCTGTGTCACCTTCATTAGGCCAAAAATGGCCCTTTCCAACCCCAAGTTACCCTGACGGCCCATCCAAGGGCACACTGGCTGTCAAACTGCCCGTGTGACAACACTACACGAGAGGGCCTCAAGAAAACATCCATAACTCTTTCATCTGACCTTAGAATGAGGTGAAACCAAGTGTGTTGCGAAGCTAACTCTAACAGATTTCATTTGACATGTCGTAGGCTAACCAGTTCAAAATGTGATAAAGTTATACTAGTTTAAAGTTGACCCTTGCATGAAGCATCACTAAAAACTCAACTTTTAGGGAAGTCATGAACTCGTTTAGGTACTAGGAGTCTCCCATGAACCTAATACACCCCCAACCTAACCAAATGAGGCTTGTATCACAATAGCAGGTATCACAATATCTCCCTCTTAGGAACATTCGTCCCCGAATGTAAAAAAACGTACACAAGGAAGGTAGGCATGAAGATTTTAGCCTAACATGGATGCTACAAATGTATCTAAACATGATTTTCCAAAGTCTCAACATGAACATCAAAATTACCATAAAACCTTGCCCATATAAATATAAATGTATGCAATGTTCTTAAAGCGAAAAATTAAGACTTGAAATCACATAGGGGACTTAGAATTGGTACTTTAGTCTTGAGTGAGTGGAAAAGATAAGGATACTGGTATGCATGTCCGCTTCGGCCTCCCATGTAGCACTTTTGACTTGTTGGTTCTTCCAAAGGACCTTAACGGATGTCACTTCCTTGTTCCTCAATCTCTTCACTTACCTATCTAATATCTGAACCGGAACCTCCTCATAAGTCACGTTATCCTCAACAATGCATACCACATCAAGAGGTACAATGGCATTAGGCTCACCCGTACATTTTCTCAACATAGAGACATGGAACACCGGATGAACCAAATTCATTTCCCTAGGCAACTTTAACTCATAAGCTACCTTGCCAGCCCTCTTCATCACCTCATAAGGACCAATATGTCTTGGAATCAACTTCCCCTTTTTACCAAAATGGACTACAGTTTTCATTGGAGAAACTTTCAAATAGACCCAATCACCCACTTTGAAATCAAGGTCTCTTTTTCTCACATCCGCGTAGGATTTTTGACGACTTTGGGTTGTTTTCGACCTCTCCCTAATCATCCTAACCTTCTCAAGAGCCTCCATAACCAGATCCGGTCCCAATAAAGCCACCTCTCCAACCTCAAATCAACCCACCAGTGACCTACAACACCTCCCACAAAGAGCCTAAAAAGGAGCCATACCGATGCTAGAGTGATAGTTGTTGTTGTAGGCAAACTTAATCAAAGAAAGATGGTCATCCCAACTAACCTCAACTTTAATACACATGCTCTAAGCATATCTTCAAGGGTTTGAATGATTCTTTTGGCTTGGCCATCTATTTGGGGGTGAAAGGCCATATTAAGGTGAACTTTTATACCAAGACCCCTTTGGAAATACCCCCAAAAGTGTGAAGTGAATTGTGCACCACGATTTGATATGATGGACAAAGGAACCCCTTGCAACCTCACTAACTCATGGATGTACAAACTTGCATACTCTTTAGCCCCATATATGGTCTTAATTTGTAGAAAGTGAGCGGATTTCGTCATCCTATGAACCACCACCCAAATAAAATCAAACCCTTTTCTAGTGTTGGGCAACCCAACCATAAAATCCATATTAATCACCTCCCACTTCCAATTGGAAATCTCTATGTCTTGGGTTAGGCCGCCTGACCTTTGATGTTCGACTTTGACTTGTTGACAACTGTGGCAACCGTAAACAAATTTGGCAATGTCCCTCTTCATGCCTCCCCACCAATACACATCTCTCAAGTCCCTATACATTTTGGTGGAACTGCGATGGATAGAATAAGAAGATTTATGGGCCTCATCAAGGATTTTCTCCCTCAAACCATCAACACAAGGAACACACAACCTACATTGGTACCTAAGGTTACCATCTCCCCCTCAGGAGAAAACCTCTACTTTGGCCTCTTTCACCAAGGCCTTCAATTCAAGCAAGGAGGAGTCAAGATCTAGTTTTGCTATCACCACATCAACCAAAGAAGATTTGGGACCATCAACAACAATCACACCATTACCTACCTCTTCCAACCTAACCCCCAATCTAGCCAATCAATGCACCTCCCTAGCTATCTCCCTATCACCACCATCAACATGATCTAGGCTACCAACTGACACCTGACTCAAAGCATCTGCCATAACATTTTCCTTCCCGGGATGGAAATGCACACTCATGTCATAGTCCTTAAGAAGTTCTAGCGACCTTCTTTGTCTCAAGTTGAGATCTTTTTGAGAGAAGACATATTGGAGGCTCTTATGATCGGTTAACACATCAACATGCACTCCATATAAATAATGATGCCAAATCTTTAATGCAAACACCACGGTGGCCAATTCAAGATCATAGGTAGGGTAGTTCTTTTTATTCACATTGAGTTGCCTAGAAGCATAGAGCTATGACCTTACCATTTTGCATTAGCACACAACCCAAACCCACTCTAGAAGCATCACAATACACAACAAATCCCTCAAACCCATCCGGTAGTGATAATATAAGAGCGGACACAAGCTTATCTTTCAATGTTTGGAAGCTTCTCTCACATTCATTGCTCCACACAAACTTAACCTTCTTTTGAGTCAATTTTATCATAAGAAAAGCAATGGAGGAGAACCTATTCATGAACCTTATATAGTAACCTGCAAGGCCTAAGAAGCTCCTAATATCCGACGGGGTCAATGGTCTAGGCCAATTCCTAATTATATTGGTTTTCTTAGGATCCACTTTTATACCATCCCTCGACACCACATGACCCAAGAATGCAACCTCCTTCAACAAAAATTCACTTTTTTCATATTTAACATATTTCTCCTCCCTCAACCTTTGCAACACAACCCTCAAATGACCCACATGCTCCGCCCTACTATGTGAATAGATCAAAATATCATCAATGAAGACTACAATAAAGCAATCAAGTTAGGGTTTGAATACCCTATTCATTAGATCCATGATGATGGCCGATGCATTTGTCAACCCAAACAACATCACAACGAACTCATAATGCTTATATCTACTCCAGAAATCCATCTTGGGAATATCACACTCCCTCACCCTCACTTGATCTTACCCAGACCGAAGATCAATCTTAGAAAAAAAGCTAGCCCCTAGAAATTGGTCAAACAAGTCATCTATTCTTGGAAGAGGATATCTATTCTTTATAGTGACCCTATTGAGTTGTCGATAGTCAATGCACATTATAAGTGACGCATCCTTGTGTTTCACAAACAACACTGGGGCACCCCAAGGTGATTTACTAGGTCTAATAAATCCCTTCTCCAACACATCTTTCAATTGCTCCTTTAACTTCTTCAACTCCGTTGGGGCCATACAGTAAGGGGGAATGGAGATGGGTTGCATATCAAGAAGGAGATCGATACCAAAATATATCTCCCTTTCGGGAGGGACACTGGGAAGGTCATTTTGGAAGACATCAAGAAATCATTTACAATCGGAACCGACTCTATAGAAGGGACTTTGAACTCCACATCTTTAACACTCACTAGATGGTAAAGAAACCCCTTAGAGATCACTTACCGGCCTTAATGCAAGAAATGAATCTACCCTTGACCACCACATCCTGACTCTTCCACTCAAGGATGGGTTCATTAGGGAATTGAAACTTGACCCTAGGGGTTCTATAATCAATAGAAACATAGTAGACATGCAACCAATCCATCTCAAGAATAACATCAAAATCTACCATGTCTAATTCAACAAGATCACAAGGTAATAACTTATGCAAAATGCAAATAGGACAGCTTCTATAAACTTTCCTAGAAACAATAGAGGCACCAATAGGAGTAGACACTTCATATGACTCATGCAACAACTTGGGGTCAACATGAAACTTTTTAGCAACAAAAGGGGTAACAAAGGAAAGAGTGGCACCCAGATCAAACAAAGCATATACATCAAAGTCAAAGATTTTCAACATACTGGTAACAACATCGAGAACCTCACCAACCCCTTGCCTCCCATGAATAGAATAAAACTGATGGTGCCTTAGGGAACCACCTTGAACACCACCTCTACCCAATGGAACCGCATTGCACGACCTTACCACGGTTTCTTGGACAATCTATCTTCTTGTGACCAAGATCTCCACAACCAAAGCATGCATTAGAACCCTTCAAACGTGGGCCATTATGACTCTTCCCATATTTAGGACACACACTACTAGGATCCACACCACCAACACCTTAAGGCCTAGGGAGGTCATTGGCAAACCCCCCATTAGTAGCATGATGAGACCCTTGGCCTTGATGAAATCTAGTACCTTTTGGAACTTACCCTCCAAATGGGCCCTCTTGGCCTCATTGCCCCTCCTCTTCCTCAAGTTTTCCTCCTCTATTTGTTCGGCATATGTCATTAACTGAAACAAGTCCATGTCACCAATTAGCAAGGCAGACCAGCATTCTTCACTCACCAAGTCAGAGACCCTCATCACAAATTTATTCATCCTAGATCTAGGACCGTCCACCAAATAAGGAGCATACTTTGAAGGTTGATTAAATTTGAGGGTATACTCCCTCACACTCATAGCACCTTGTTTAGAGTTCATAAACTCCATCAACTAAGATTTCTTACCTAAGCTCAAGAGGGAAAAACCGATTTAAGGAAAGCCAATTTGAACCTCTCCCAAAGTATTACATAACTATTTCCCTTCTCACCCTTCCATTAATCATATCAAATTTGGGCTACCCCCCTTGAGTTAGTATGCCGCCACTCTGCCTTTTCATTCTACCCAACACCCATGATATTCAAGATCTTGTAAACCTCATCAATAAACTCTTGTGTGTCTTCATCCACCTTTGACCCATAGAAAATCAGAGGATTCATCCTCCTGAAGTCTCTTACCCTAGCTCACGGGGTAGTAGCTTGAGCCCTTGATTGATTTGGTTAGCCACAACTTCGGAAAGCATGGTGAGAGCATCCCAAATCTAACCATTGGCAGATTGCTCCTCAGGAGTTTGGGCCCGTCTTCCTCTAATGTTTGGCATGATCTAACATAGGAAAGAACAAATCGTTATCGGGGAAAAACTTACCACAACTCTATAGCACGACTTAGATCATGAAGAAGGGAAACATTTCCAAAAATATCTCATAGCCTCCTATTCATAGTTATGGCATGCTTCACAACCATGAATAAGACTCTAATCGACGCGGTGTGTTGCACTTCGAGGATCTATCAACCTAGTGGTCTGATACCAAGTTTGTCATGACCAAAGCCTAAGGCCTAGACATGACTCGACACAAGAGGAACCCAAAGGGACCCCAAACAAGCTTCATAAGCATTCTTACACATCTTTAGTCGCGAAAGCAATAAATCAAGCATCAAAAGATAAAAGAATGGGGAAACCATGGCTAAGGGAAAAGCTTGCACAATATCATGGTCAAAAGACGAGTTAAAATTATATCATAGATACATAGCATGTTCAACAAATACCTCTAATACATAGATAAGAGCGGGGACCAAGACAAAGTAATTGGGCTCACCCTCATAGTCAAAATAAACAATAAAGATAAATGTTTCAATACATAATAGAAGAAACATAGACTAGGTCAAAAGAAGAGGAGGACTCAACAACTTGCTTGAATAGCACTGACTAGCCACGTGGAGGAGGATGATCTACTTGGGCGCCAGTTCCTACATGGTGACATCATGTAGGCATAGAGTATGTGTTAGTATGCTTGAATGTACTAAGTATGTAGGATGCAATTCAACAATAGATAGGCCATCGTAATCAAAATTCATAATATTAAGCAGTAGGCATAATATACAATATGACATGAATGATCAATGCTTAAGTAAAACATGCTTAGGTAACTCACGCTCATATAGGATATCACATGTGTAGAACAGAGTAAGCTAGATTTTCAAAGTACAAACCCTTTGGTAGGTTAGTAATGATGCCACCCTATCACTTAGGTGGTGAAGTACTAGTCCTTCACTCGGTTGGTGATAATGATGCCCCATCACCTAGGTGGAGAAGTACAAAACCTTCCCTCGATTGATGAGTACAAACCCCATCTCGGTTATCCAGGTTCCTAGGCCCCCCGGATTAGGCATGGTCTAATGTAACACTTTCATATAGAGTATATCGTGTACATAAGTTCATTTCATCATCAAATCCTTAATCATATCATATCTCATGATTTGGACCTTCAACTTCTCAAGAAACTACATCCAGACATTTTATCAAACACTTGGAGGGTATGTAATGCTAGTATAAAATCATGAAATATAGAGATGCTATCATGCAACAAAATCTATTGTAAAACCATAAATCAACACCTTGCAACACTCTCAAGAAACATACATCAAAATTCCTCCTCAAATCTTACAATAGATCAAGGGTTTATTACTCAAAACATAGCAAACAATCACAATATCACACAACTTTAACTTAGTGTGCAGTGAATTTCATAATAATCAAGACCCATTTGTAAATTAAATTTAAATCATGCAATTTGAGTAAAAGGAGGGTTGGGTATCATGGGTGAAAGGAACCCATGAAAGAAACTCACATACCTTAGGTCTAGAGTTGCTTGGAATTGAGATTGGGAAGAATTGAGGGTTGGAAATGATCTTTGAATCCAATCTTGTTCTTGGGTTTCCTTGAAATTTAATTGGGGCTTGATGGAGGATGTTGAGAGAATTGAGAGTGTCTTCGGCATGAGAGTAATGAGTTTTATCCTTTGGAATATTTTTAATGTCTTTTAGAAAGGTTAAGACAGCATTGGAAGTTTAAAATGAGCATTAGAGTAATTAATTTACTAAGACGTCATAAGTGAATGGATGGAAAAATTGGCGAAGTGTCGTCTCACTAGAGAATTGACTAGCCATGTGGCACTCCATGGGTTGTGTGCAGTGCCCGTATGAAGCGCCTTTGTGAAAACAACGGAAGTTGGAAAACTTAGAAAAATTGATGTCTCGTCACTTTGACGGACCACCTCACGGGCCATGTGATGCTTCATGGTCCGTATGATGGTCCGTTACACAATAGTTGGCTGAAAAATGAGGCCAGGCCACCTCAAGACCAGGCCACACGAGTCATCCCCCTTCAAACGACCCGTCAAGGGTACCCGTGGCACCACCCTTAGCCACACTTTTGCCATGCCCAAGAAGCATCCTTGACCCACCTTGTGATCCCTCCACACGGTCAGTGGCAAGCCACAGGACCATACCACTGGCCGTGTCACCTTTCGTAGGACAAAAATGACCCTTTCCAACCCCAAAGGACACAGACGGCCCACCCAATGGCACACTAGCCGTCAAGCTGCCCGTGTGACAACACTGCACGAGAAGCCCTCACGGAAATGATCATAACTCCTTCATCCGACCTCGGAATGAGGTGAAACCAAGTGCATTGCGAAGCTAACTCAAAGGGATTTCACCTGATGTGTCATCGGCTACCTGGTTCTAAATGTTCTAAAAGTTATGCTAGTTTAAAGTTGATCCTTGAATGAACCATCACCCGAAACTCAACTTTTAGGGAAGCCTTGAACTCGTTTAGGTACTAGGAGTCTCCCACGAACCTAATACACTCACAACCTAACCAAATGAGGCTTGAAACATGGATATACAAGAGCATAAAGTTGTGGGGTGTCACAACTTTGGTTCATTACCTTGTCATCTCCCCCTTAGATCTGGAGTCGTCTCTCTAAATTTGTGAATCAATTCCCTTTACAAGGCTATACATATATATCTCCACATGGTCAGGGAATCACTATCCACAAAATATCTTAAACTCTTTTGTTATACTATAGTCGCATATATATATAGCCACTAAGACTCCCTTCGAAGATACCACTCTTAGCTTCTTCATGTATATATGGAAATCTTTCTATATTACTCTTATTGCCCTACATAACCACTTTTCGTAACTCTTACAATCTAACATCTTCTTTTACTTGCGAACGCTCAACTTCTATGCTCCCATAAATGTAATTGTATAAGAATCAGACTATAATGGAAAACTCATCATCATCTATCCATAAGCCCCAATCGATTATTTACTAGGGATGTCAATAAAAGCTTACATTAGCCTACTCTACGTTGACAACTCGAATATGCTACCTAGATTCTTATATCGTTCATATCTTATAGCTTCACACATCTTTACACAATTATGGATACACATCTCAAGCCTCTTCTTATCTATTAAGCCATACTCGTTTCACTAGTCTTACCTAAGGGGCACTTGTACCCTGCCCATAGCATCACTTTCCTTACAAATCAGTGTCTTTATCTCGAACTAACACTATGGAAAGCCTCTTAGAGCAAATCTCCAACTAAGACTATTACTCTCATGATGCTATCTCCTCTTTCACACTACTCCTCAAAACTCAAGCTTAGGGTCTAGTACTAACAGGTGGATCACACACTTCCCTTATTATACTAACCCGTAACTCCCTTTATAATTCCCTCATATTTTACTAACCCATAAATACTAGATAAAAATTAGGAATATAGTCTTACTAAAATCTCATAGCGAATACTTAACCAGTACATCCCCTTTTTCACAACTCAAGTACCATTCACCCATTCACTATACTTCCTCATCTGGCTAAGTTCATAAATCTATGCGCGGAGCTCTCTCTTCAGGACCATAATCCTCGTCTAGATCTATCACCTCAAACTACTCTACTCCCCTATTCGGTATCTATATTTCACCCTCACTGGTATGAATACTATAACACATCAACATAAACCTCCTTCTAGTTTGAGCATGCTCTTAACATATTTTGACAATAACTCCTTCTCCATACCTCTTCATGACAATCAAAGGGTACTTACTACTCTTTCATCAAAACTAGTAACAATCTACTCATCACCCCATTTACTTATAGATAATAACTTCAGTCACAAGCCTCAACCAATCGTTACCCTAACCATCATGTCTCTTTCTTTCCATCATCGTCATTCTGGCTCTAGGATGGAAACTCACCTTATGGTTTACAACATCTCAGGTCACACTCTCAGGTGGCAACATTAAACTCTTTTGAGACATAAATTTCTCTCTCATGGATAACATCAAAAGCGAGTAAAGACTCGAATCATACCCATCAGAACATCTGGAGAGTCTTCCTGCTCATGAAAACCACCCATGGCATACAAGTGGTATATGGCCTTATTCATGCCAAAAATAGTACCTTCTTGATCTTCTCTCATTGGTGGTGTCGGGTACAAGCTTGAGCCTTTTTGGCCCACTTTAGCCATTTCCTCTAGGAGTGACCAACTTGGCCAACTTGTAATATCCAGCACTCCCTGTACGACCATCGCCCAAGTGAAATTTGCCACACGTGCCACAATGTGGCTTGTCTTAAGAACCTTGAGCCACACTATCCTATGACTTAGATCCCTACGCTCTAAAGTTATAAGGCCATGTTTGAAAGAAACTCATGTATCTATTGCTCCTCGACCTCTTAAACTCAGGAAGGTTCATCCTTAAGAACTCACGAACTTTGAATGTATTTGGAGCACCCTACCTACCTGCTCCCTGTATAACAATTAGTGCTGCCACAGCCTGGGCCAAAGTCTGAATAGCCTGGCAAAGCTCTACATTGCTGATGTCAACCTGTGATGGCTGCACAATAGGGACGACTAGGCTTATGGGTTCATCCTAATTTTGGGGCTCGGGTTGGTTAGCCTTCTGTCTAGCCGGACACCCTCTTCCTTTTTCAGCTATACTTGGAAGCATGATCATAATTCTGTAAACGTGTAACATACGAATTAGAAGAGAGTTTCATAGAGTATTAACTCTCTCGCATGAATCAGATCCTAAAAGAAGTGTAATTGTTCCTAATGTCCTGTATCCTCCTATTTATGAAGTGTGGTGCACAACACACACATAAATAAGACTCTATTAGACACGACATCATAGACTCCCTAGGACACTTAATTGTTATGTGTTGATACAATTTTTGTCACGCCCCGACAGGGTACCCTAGACATGGCTGACACTCAAAGACTACTGCTAGTCCCCAAGCAAACCATTTGGCCTCATCATATCCATTCTCCCAACATTCATAGAAAATCAGCAAAAGACTAAAGATAATAAATGGTGGACATTCTAAGTCTCGGACATCATTTAAATATACAAGCTAGTATGAAAGAAAGTAGCTCAACATAATCTTAAATCAACACTCAAAACTCAAGTCTATGAAGCCTTTATCACTATCAAATAGTGGAAATGACAGACCCATGGCTACATCAACTCAAAAATAAAGCTAGTCTCAAGTATGACTCTACTAGCTATATGAAAATAACTAATGTTCTCCCGAAGTAAAGGAGGCTCACCAGCTGACTATGATAGATCCTTAATGATGTACCTATTGATGATCTCTAGTATCTGCCTCTTTATTATGAAATGATACAGTCCAAATGGATGTTAGTACGTGGAATATATAAGTATGTAAAATGGATGAATGAAATGGAAATGCATAGAATAATATACAATAACATCAACTCATAAGATAGTCAATCTAAATGTCAAATGTCTATCTAAAGTAAGAATGAAGAGTAGACAAGTGACTCATCAATACCAATCCAAAATCATCCAATCAACTCAACGATGAGTACTATCAGTGTAGGAAATATCTAAGAGTTTCTCTTATCTGACAACAATCACTTATACGCCAGTGATTGTAAAACAATCCTACTAATGTTGTCACAGTCGTTCAATACTTGCTAGGTAAAGAACAACTTGAACCCACAAAGGGTCTGGCTCTAAAGTCCTCTACTTCTTTTAAGGACTTTAACTCAAGAGGGAGAATGTTATATAATAGTTCAATGCTCACCTACACTTGGTGCTCGATACTCCTCCTAAGCCTCAATGCTTAATTGGTACTCACTCTTATTCATTTTGGTGTTCAATACTCCTCCCAAGACTTAATGCTCATAAGACTATCCATCTCAATCAATCATCTCAATTAGTCTCATAGAGACTCATCAACTCATTAACTCAACCTCAATAAGGCCTTTCGGCCTATCATCTCAATTATCTCATCAACTCAATTCTCATCCAATAGCTCAAGGCTTAAATCAATCCTTAAGAGGAAGTAAATTAGACAAATCTCTAGAGTTCAATTATGAATACTCATGGGAGCATCAAGTTTTATCAACTCATCATCATTCTCACATTGTAATCAAAATCATCACGCTCAACTCAAGGCTCTAGATTCGATCTCTATATTCATTCATGCAATGTTTATAAAGAACATATAGGGTTTATCCAAAAACTGGTGTAAAAGTATTTATTCAGTGAATCAAGTACATGATGATTATCAACATATGAAAATACATATAATGTATAAAATTTACAAGAAAACTTTCAAGAAACATGCACGGAGGCTGAATATACTAACAATCTTTCCATTACCATCAATGGGGGGACATGGAAGGACATTCCCATGTTTTAGTTTAGCCTTATATACCTGGTATGAAATGAACACTCAATCTCATAAGAACCCTCCTCGATTTCCTCGAATTCTCGCTCCCCTTCTCTTCTCCTTAGCCTTAGTCTTTGTTAGAAACTTAGAAAAAACTTAGGAATGGGGTTTAAAACCCTTTTTGCGCTCAAACTGACCTATGTTGATCATGTTTTAGGTTTAGGAGGGGTTAAAAAAAGTCTAGAATGCCCCTCACGAAAAAATGAAAAAATGTTCGCCTCGTTGAACCATGTCCGCATCGTGAACCCTGATGGTTTTTGGGGTTTTTCTCTAAAAATTCTTCGATTAAATATTCTAATCCCATAGAAAATATTAGGACCAATTCTAAGTGTAAATTCACGGTAGGTCCACGCCGGCATCTGTCGCACACTTATTCTAGAATTGTGTTTCTTATAAAAAAAAATCAGCTTTTGATTCAGTTGATCTAAAAATCAACCAAGACCATCTTTCCACACAATTTTTCATGCGGATCGCATTTCCAGTCTCAGAATTGTCATCGGAGTTTGGGAAGACGCATTATGCACACATCTCTCATCTAGGGGTATTTTGATAATTTTACCAGGTTTTGCATCCTTATTCCCCCATGTTGGCTATTTTGCATTCTCGTACAATACATGTACTAAAGTCCATTGGACTTGCATCATTTTATGCTACAAATGTAGGTGACTGGGTCCCTCAGTAGACACTCCATTGAGGACTAGCATTTCATTTAACCATCAGTGAGGCCTCTTACCAGTTAGAGGCTTTGGAATCTTTATTTGTGTTTTAGCATTTCTTTTTGGTTGTGGTTACCGTTGGCCTGTCACAGTAGTTATCTTAGATTATTTTAGTTAGAGGTTCCATAGACTAGATGACAGGAGTTCAGTTCTTAATTCAAGTTGTTTTGGGATATTTCCACTATTCAGTTTGTTTAGATTTTATTTGCAGTATCTTTAGCCAATTATATCTAAGCCTATGATTTACTATTTAAGCCTTTTGCTGAGTAAAATAGTCAGACCAAGTGATTCGCTTGGGACCAGAAATAGTTCTGGGTGTTGGCCACGTCCAGGGTTACAGACTACAAGCATGACATAAAAATTATTTTGACATCATTAATTAGAGAAAATAAAAAATTACTATTATACATTTTAAATTCAGTAAATAATACATATTATAAGCATATTTCAATGCAAAAACTAAATCTATAACTATAATATTTATAATAAAAATGCGTTATAGGTGTTATAATTATTTCAATATTAGAAAATGTATTACATTTATTGTGATAATAATAATAATAATAAAATTTATAACAATATATAATATTAAACATGAGGAGTTGAACTGAGAGGGAGATGAGAAATTGGAACAGGAAGAGAGAGAAAAGGGGAAAAGAGAAGAACAAAGACGCCCTGAAAAGAGAAAAAAGAGAAAAAGAAGGAGAAGGAAAGGAGAAAGCGAAGATAAGAGGAAAAATGAGAAGGGTATTCTTGTAATTTACTGGTAAATATGTTATAGACCATAATAAAAAAAGTACCATAAAAAAGTATAATATTTGATTGTATTATTTGTGTAAATACTCCAAAAGAATATAATAATAA
>JAABOM020008789.1:0-58942 GCA_011800125.2 Solanum clarkiae | reverse complement strand
TTTTTTCTCAAAATAATTGAGTTTTAAACTGATTTTTATTTTTTCTTTTAAAGAGTCGGTCATTTTTCGGCGTAACAATGAGTTGTGTAAAATAATTTTTATGGTGTTCGAAAAAAAGTTGGAAAAAATTAGGATTAAAAATCCTACCTTTAAGTTTCTTTCTTAGAATTTTACATTGTATTGTAAACTTCATGGCCAGGCGAGAGATGATCTCTCCAATGATATCATCATCAAATTTCATGTGTTCCTCTGCTCCGTTGTTGTTTGTCATGCCCTTGATCCGTTTCATTTTTTATTAGGGTCTGCAAAGAAAGACTCATCAAATGATTTATCGAGATAAAGTCATTGTTTTCATTAATGCTAAATAGTATAAAACTTTATTAGGTAAATCTTTGAAGTGATTTGAAAGATCCACATTAACAATCAATGAACTAAATATATTTATCTATAATGAGTATTACCTATTATAATAATAAATAATACATTTAATAGTTATATCTTGCATAAGAATTGTCACGAATCAACGTTTTAGGTCATGATGACGCCTATCTTAACCCCTCAATAGGAAAGCCTAACCCTGACCCAAAACTGCTGGTAATGGGCGCGAGAGCTAAGCTTAACATAGAAGGAACCAACTAACATTCTAGTCATAAAAAAATGATCACGCCTGGGTTACACCTCTCTTTTGGATGATAAAGTAGTTGTTGTCAAATAAAAAACGTAACCAAGGTTAGGGTCGAAGTCCACAGAGAATACAGAGACTTTCCAAATCGATTCACTAATAAACAATTTAAATGTTAATTAACTCAATTCCCCGGGGGGGCAGGAGTTACAATGATTTATAACAAATTAAACTAAGTTAAATAAAACAAGAGACAATTAATAACGGAGAGCAACTTGGGAATTTGTGTTGCCCATGGTTCACCAACTTAATATACCCGAATAACCCAATTCTCGACTAGAGTATAACATGTAGGACGGTAATTTAAGTTCACCAAGCCCTTTGGTCAATGGTGAGAGAAAAATTTCACTATGTGACTTGGTATTTCTCCATAGTGTGCAATATTAATCATTATCCATAGTCCCAGTTAAATCCCCTTCTCCCCTTGGTCTAGTTCGATTGATTAGATGAGAACACATCATTGGATCCTGTTAATCAATATCTTTTCCTATTTATTACCGCCAGGATCGGGAAGGTAAAACTAGAAGTTCTAATGTTGACCGCCACTAGAAAACATGCAAAACAAAGAGAATTGATTAATACTTGTAAATACCCATTCCAAGAATTACAAATTATCCAGATTTATTTGGTTAGATTTTTATGGTTCCCATAACCCCAAGTTATGGGTTTAGCTACTCATGCTCTGGGTAGATGAAGAAACTATGAATTGAGAAGACATAACTAATCACTTACCCAACTGGATTGAAGAACAATCAAACCCAAAATATATTGAGAATCACAAGATTGAAAAATACAATGAATCCATAAGTGTGTTCTCTTCTCCAATATTTTGTCTCCAAGTATAAAATCCTAAAAAGTACTCTAATGACATCCTATCTACTGTGTTCTCTGAATAATGACCTAAGAATTACTATTTATAGTATTTATAAATAAGTCCTTAAAAATTAAAAAAACTAGTCAGCGACTTTATACGACAGGGTTTATTAGTCGTAATCGGTGTCTCGTATTCAGCTCTTGAGATCTTCGACTTCATAACTATGGATCCATTTTACGAGTAGTAGATTAATTTACGAATCGTATTTCCCTCTTGTACACTTCACCCGCAATATTTAGTTCTTCACTGGATCTCACTAGAATTCTTCACGAAAACACTCTATACGCTCGTAGAGTGATCTATGACTCGTAAAGAGGTCTCGTGTGGCTAAACTTCGGATCTTCAAACTTCATTGAAAATTTACACAAAACCCACTCTACGACTCGTAGAATCCTCTATGAGTTGTAGAGGGTCTCATAAACCTTTAAAAACCAGAAGAATCTGCAACTTTTCCAAAAAATCATGCCAACCTACTTTTCCTGCAAACTTAACACCAAAAACACATAAAAACCATACATATCGCATTGAGAACACACAAAATCCTAAGTTTTAAGCATCAAATGTTCTGTATTTTGACAACACATCAACACCTTTAACCTAAACTTTTTACTTTTCCTCAAGCGACGACTTAATTTATATAGATAATATAGGAACACACAGACCTTAACCCAATGATATAATCACATAAATTCAAATTCAGGTACCCATATCAATTTTTCAAAACAAGGTCAGATAGACATTTAGAAAACCAAAACACACTAGCGCATATGACAATACAACTATGACAAGCAAGGGAATATCAACAGTTCACAATCACTGAACAAGTCAAATGCTAATAATACAATGCAAATTCCTTCACAGAAAGAAATCCCATTTTTGACATTGAATGATGATTTCAAATTTAGCTTTGGAACTACAAACACACTCATTCTCACAAAAGATGTTCATGCATAATAATGACTCAAATTTTTGACCAAATGGACTAGCATCATTTTAGGACTTTCAAGACCTATAACATAGGCTCAGGGGACTTTGGTATGGTATTTTGAAAAAATAGTGACTAAAGGCCATCCTCGAATTACATGTTTCATCATTTTCACCTTACAAACTCTTATGTTTTCACCTTATCCTTCCTTTTCCCACATTCAAGTTTTTCCCGGAGATTTTCTTCCTATTTTTTAGCTTTTGCCTAATTTTTATAATTCATTTTGCTTTTAATCTAAGACATCTTTTTCTTTTTTTGACACCTGGTACATGAGTTTCTTCTTTTTCTCCTTATTCCCAATTCACCATCTTACTTTTGTGATTTTACCGCTACACTGGCCACCCTCAGCTTATGCTTTTAGCCTATATCGAAGTACATAATATATATTCCCCAAACCAGGGTCACTTTTCGTAGTCACCCTCAACTTAGACTTTTTGCCTAAATCAAGGTTCATAATGCTCAAAAACTGACCAGGGCCAATCTTAAGGTTTTTTCCACTAGACAAGATTAGGCTAATTAGGTGTTTTTGAAAGAATCGATTCACATACGGCTCAAACATTCGAAACAAGGGATAAACATCATTTGGTTGGTCATTTTAGGCTAAAGTTGACTAATTTAAAGAACAAGGGCCTAAGATCCCTTCCTTATCCATTTAATCTACAATCTAATTTAGAGTAACAAGACAATTTTTTAATTAGCATAAAAATGCATGAATCTAACAAAATAAGCCCACACTCACTTGGCATTGCAATACATTATCAACAAGCAACTCAAAGATCATGTTTCATGTCTCAAATTACCCTCATTAATCAGAACAAATATTGCCAAACACCCAAACATGCATAGTTTCTATTCAACTACTAATCAAAAATTTTTGGTGGGTACCAATTTTCAAGAAAAAAACATAAAAACATGTTATACGCCATAAGTATTAATACTATATACTACATATATTATCTGAATATCCTAAACGTGCTAGTTCAACAGAAATTAAATATTCACGAGGAAAAAGAACACAGACAAAAAAACATCGGGATCAAAATTTGGGGTAGTTATGGAACATAAGCTACTCAGACTTCACCAAGGCCCATAACTAGCCTCACCCCATTGAAAAGGTTGTGCATTGTCCTCAATGCACCAAATCAAGCAAAAGTAGAATAAGTAGGGGCCAAAGACATACCTCGGTGCGTAAGTGTCTGTATCGGAGTCATCTCCCACTTGCGGAGTAGTATTCTCAACAATTGAACCCTATCTGGAGGGGCCAATACCCCTCTCCCTACCATGCTCCTAGGATAGCCTCATCTCCTCCTCTAGCCTCGATGTCCTCAAGGCAAGCCTGAGCTCGTCCTCTTCATCCTCATCATCCTCGTGGCATTTTGCACATACTTTTATTTGAACAGGGTCCTCATCTGTGCAAGGACGCTTCCTAAGGGAAGTCTGTGGAGGCTCTATGGAGGCAATAAATCAAATAATGGCTCCATAGGTGTAGACTCCAGTAATTTCACGGGCACCGCAAATGAAGCTGTCATGTCAACCCTAAGCTTCTCAATCTCCTTTTGAATGGTTGACAAATCTGAAGGCCGAGCCTCAGCTAACCTCTTCTAAACCTAGGACTCAAAGGCACCAATACAGACGTCCACTCCAGAAGCACGCTCCTGAATAGTAAAGAGGGTGAATGCCTGACATCGCTCCTCTAAGTCCACAATAGTTAGTTGGACCCATGGCTTAAGTTGCTAAATAAGCTGAGACACTAGGCTTCAGTACGTGATAACTACTGTGCCATGGCCTGAATAGACACTGCAAACACATAAAACGGTGCCTGGCGTAAAAGTCTATGATACTGTGGCCTCTAGTGCAGGAGTAGCTATAGCAGGTTCCCTCTCAATATCAACTTCCTTAGGCTTCTCGAGTCTCTTCTCAGTAGTAGTAGTAGCAGCAGTAGCAGTGGTGGTAGTCGTTGAACTCTCTGGTGGTGTCTCCGGGGAAAACATCGGTGGTGTTGGTGCTCGCCAGGTTGCCTCAGGTTCTCATAGACCTTTATTAGGCTAACCTTCAAGGTATACTGTGCCTCAACTAATTGGTCTAGCTAAAGAAGTATCTCTTCCCGCGAATGTAAAAGGAGTTTGTAGACCAAAATTGGGAATAGGATAGAGGTGGTCCTTTTGAGTTTTGACTCATGGATCTACTCTGCTATGAGTCGGGCCCAATCAATGATGTAGCCAGCCAAGATGCTAGCAACGAATACTGCCCACTATTATGTCAAAACATTATTCGCTAGAGTAGGCCGAATGCGGGATCTAACAATCGCCTAACAAAATTTGGCGGGGAAAGATAGTGAAGCCTTCACAATATGTTCTATGTGGGTGGTGACCCAAGTAGGCTTTGGACCCTGCTCTGCAATGTGATCGACCACCCATCTCAACATCTTGGTCCTCTATACCGGATCCTTTGTAATCATTGCTGTTGTGGCCTGCCCCAACCTATACTCAAACTCAGTTGTCGATCTCGGGGCATGGTACTTGGGACCAATAAGTACACGACAGATCGTCTCCTCTGAAAATTGACCAACTGCCCTCTCACTCGAACCTCTGTCAATATGGGTTTTGAGATAACTCTCCTCTCATTGGGAAGATCTCACTGAATCGTGGCTCCATACGATGCATAAAACTCTTGTACCATAATCTAGGCGGATCATCCAAATGCCTCCATTAACCACTCGTGCCCATATCGTATCATCGTCTCCTTCAGACCTAGGACATGGTCCAGTCCATCACCAATAACCCTGGGATCCTTGTATATCAAACAGGTGGGTTTGCCCCGCTTCTTGGGCTGCATGCACTCCAAAAATATAGCTACCATCCCCTTAATGCACCACTGATGAGTACTAGCATCTGGTACTGAAGAAGAAGATGGCGTGATGGAGGACTCAACATCTTCTCTATCATTGGAGGCCTCCACTGAACTCTACTCCTCCCTAGAAGGGGTCATCTGGGCCATGCTACTCCTTATCCTCTCACTACGTTCCTTGTCAAACTTGGAAGGACTCACGCTCTGAACTTGAGGTTTCCTAGCTCTGGCTTCAACTCTCGTCTGTGGTCGAGGTGCCGCTGGGTCAGGCTGGGTATCATATATCTCTATCGACCCACTCAACTGGGTTTAATCATCACCCCAATGATCATCATCTATGGGCTCATCTATGAGCTGCCTCCTAAAAATGTCAATCTCTGCAGGTTTGGCTTTTGGGGCCATGATATCTGAAAAAAGAGACATAAGAAAACTCAAATTAGCCCCATCAATCAAGAATAATAAAAAGCAAAACCTAATGGAATCAGTTGTAGCAGGATCTACGAGAGCCCTTTTACGAGTCGTAGTTAGAACTATGAATCTTGAAGTGGTCTCATAAATGAAAGGTGCAAAATAATAATTATCACTGGAGCTTTATACAAGACCCGAGTATGACTTGTAACTTGGTTTACGAGTCATAAATTTATTTCATATAAACTTTCAGAGAGTAAATTCAAAATAGGCAGGGGTCTAATAGGCCTATTTATGAGTCATAAAGTGAACTACAATTCGTACAAGGTCTCATGTGATGAATACATAGAGTTAGGAATTCCTTGCGAAGGGTAATTATGACTCAGAGATGGATCCAAGAGTCGTAACAGACTCTTGTGAACAAGAAACTCCAAGACCTGAATTATCTGATGTAAGGACCTAGAATTTCCAATCTTATGTATGTTGTTTAAGGCTGTCATGGGCCCCCATGTCAAGCCATGCTCAAAAGGATTTTCGTTGGCCAAGTTCAACACAAGTACCGATAGAAGGGTCAACTTTAAAGGAGCATAATTTTTAACACACTTGGAACTGGGTGGCCCACAAAATATCAAATGAAAGCCCTTTGAGTTAGCTTTGCAACTCACTTGGTTTCCCCTCATTATGGTGTCGGATGAAGGAGTTATGATCATTTTTGTGAGACCCTACCGTGTAGTGATGTCACACATATAGCTTGACGACTAGTGAGGTGTGTGACGGGCCGTTTGGATGGCTTGGTATTGGAAAAGGCCATTTTTTGGCCTAAGGAAGGTGACATGGCCAGTGGCACAGGCCGTGTGGCTTGCCACTGACCGTGTGGAGGGTCGTGGGGTTGTATTCAAGGGAGGCTTGGAGGGCATGGGAAGAATTTTAGCTAAGTGTGGTGCCATGAGCCTTTTGACGGGCCGTATGGGGTTTGACGGCTCGTGTCACTAGGCGTGGGGTGGTATGGAAACATTTTCTTGTCCAAGTGTGGTGCAATGGACCACTACACGGACCGTGAAGCACCACACGACCCGTGAAATGGTCCGTTAAAATGACGACGATGCTAATTTTCTCCCGAGTGTTCCATTTCGAATTCTTGTGAGATGACACTATGGTCCGAGGCTAAGTCTTGTTCCACGGGCACTCCACACGACCCGTGGAGTGCCACACCACCAATCAAATCTCCTGTGAGATGACACTATGTCAAATTTTCCATCTGTTCACTAATGACATTTTCATAAATTTTATTTACTCCAATGACCTTTTTAGACTTCCAATGTCATCTTAACCTCACCACCAAAAGACCTAAAACCTATTCCAAAGGATCAAAACTCATTACCCTCATCTCGAATACACTTTCAATTCTCTTAAGAGCCTTCAACAAGACCCTAATACAATTTCAAGGAAAGTCAAGACCAAGCTTTGGATGCCAAGACCCACTTCCAAACTTCAAGCCTTTTCACAGCTCAATTTCAAGAAACTCAAAATCTTAGGTATGTGGGTTGATCCTTGATTCCTTCCAATCAATGAGACCCAAAATTAATTTTAAGAAAACCCACATGGGTTTTGCTTACTTTAATTTGGGGTTTTGAATATTATAATTCCTAAAATTCTATTGATGCATGGGTAGTGTTTATTTGATAATTTTAATGTGATTTAAACCATTATATGAGGATTTACTTTGGGTTTATAAAATTATAAGTATGCATTTCTCCTTTAAGAATTATTTATGAATGGGTGATTACACTATGAATTTAAATATGGATTTCATTATATTTTCACTTCAATTTCATAATATAAATGTTGATTTTAGATTGAATCTTAATTACCCATATCATTCTCTCATTGTTCATAACATATGCATTCATGTACATGGATTATTTTGAGAAATTATATTATGGGTTAAGATCAACTTTTTTATGGTATGATTTTGATAAAATGTTGGTTATGATAATATTGTGATCATATATATGTCTTTGATTTTGGCTCTTTGTGCATTTTGAGTGCTTTCACCATTTTGTATATGAATGGGCTATTCCTATGCATGAGTATATAGACTATGAAATTATGTTTTGGCCTTTAAGCCTAAGAATGCATTGAAATAATTTCGGAAATGATTTACGTCGTCTAAAAGTATGTATATATATGTATACATATATGTATTCTTGTGGAATGATGACTTAGCAATGATGGATGGAGTGTTTTCTCTCTTTCCTTTCCAAAATGGGAGTTGTCTCGTGAGGAAAGAATGCCTTCGAAATGGGAGTTGTCCCGTAAGGAGAAGAAATACTTTGATTTGATTTGTGATTTGTGAAAATCCTATCATAAATGGGAGTTGTCCTGTAAGGAAGGTTACTTCATACGAAATGGGAGTTGTCCCATAAGGTGAAGTATGGTCTACTCTTGACAAGTAGACCACGTCTTTACCGATGAGGGGATTTCAAATCGGGATTCCAAGTAATAGCTCGCTTGGTCTTATTCATATCGGTTAAGGTCACATCCCCATTATATATGAGCATCATTTGCATTTCATGCACCATGAACTTCATAGCATCTTGTTATGTTACTTTCCTTGATATTAGTTCTTTCTATATTTTGCACCCTTGTCATCTAACCTTGATATGTAAGTTTTGGTAAGTTGCATGCATTGCAGCCCGCATACTTAGTACATTCAAATATACTAACGCATACTCTTGCCTATATGATTTTACCATGTAGGGACCAAGGACCTTGATCATCCACCATTCTACGCTTAGCTTGGATTCTGGTTTTGCTTATAGTGGTGAGTCCCATCTTTTAAGGATGAACCACCATCCATCTATCTATGCTGCGTCTTTCATTTTTTTGTACTTAAGGGTGAGCCCGGAGTATGTCTTGGCCCCCGAACTATCTATCTAGAGGCATTGTTGGACATCTTGTAAACCTTTTTACGATATATGCTATGAGTTATCATTACGTTCATGCTATGTATTTGGTTATCTTTGAGTATTGATATATGACTTGACCTTATGTTGACGGAAAGATCCTAAGTCCTGAATTGCCCCATAGCGTGAGTCCTACGTACCCGCCCCTTAGTATTTACGTACTATGTGTTATATGAGCTCATGTTAACCCTTCCCCGTGATGACCTCACAGTGTGAGTCCTACTTTCCTATCCCTTACAACTATGTGTTGATTGTTGATTACACTTCCGAACCGATGATGCGAGTTTTGGTATCTTGAGGCTTATTTCGGGACAGATGGGTTCCCGTATGCCGTGTCACATATAGGCCCTAGGTCTGGGTCGTGACATCTAATTTCATCATACGGACCCTAAGAACTTATACAACACTTCAGCACATAATAACCAACACCCCAGAACAATTTATAAGCATTCACCCCATCGACAAATGAATAATCATGAAAGCACATATGTTTCCGACCATTCCCATCTGATTCACCTTAAGCATGCTCTGATAATATTAAATACCATTTCACAATCATAAATCATGCAATATTACTTATTCAAACATGATAAATGATTCCATGGGCACACAATCAACACTTACAAGCCTATAACACCTGATTTTAGACTTCATCAACCAATTTAATCAAAGGTACATCTAATTTCATATTCACAATTCACAAACACCAAGAAGTTCAAGCTTAGAAATCAAACCCATCACCATCATTACATCAAACAATGAAGATCAATGTAAATTTTGAGATTAAAACTTAACCGAGAAACTTACCAAAGATGATGATGAACTTGGAGAAAAAACAAAATGTTAATGATGAAAAATCTTAGGAGTAGCCAGAAAGTCGCACTGGAAAATGGGACAGAATGCCGAAAAGTTGATCGGAAATAAAGGGAAAAGGAAGAAATTAGGGAAATTCAATCAATTAGGGTAAAAGTAGGGTCAAAATAATTTACTCTCCTTTTATACCCTTACTGGCTTAATGTTTAAATTTATCGAGTTACATTCTACGAAACCCCAATTACGAGTTGTAGATAGATCTATGACTCATAAGTCCTAGTATCTATAGACCTCTCAACATTTAGAAAAATTTAGAATCTTACCTAAGTTCCACGACCCCATTCACGACTCATAGGTTTGTCTATGAGTCATAATTTGGCTCGTGGGTTGAGTGCACACTGTTCATACTCATCGGAAATGTCTACAAAATAGGGTTATAAGTCGTAAAGTGCAATATGACTCATAAGCCTAGTCGCAAAAACTGTAACTGATACTTTTCTCAACAAAATATGTTGTCTTAGTCCAAAACCTGCATACTCTTCATAAAATTCACTTGCACCCTATATGCAACAAACCCAATGTAAAAAATAGAAAGAAAAACATAATCAAACAACTATATAAGAATTTAAAAATTGAAAATAAACTTAAAAAACATAAAAAATCCTTGGGTTGCCTCCCAAGTAGCACCTGATTTATTGTCGCGACATGACTTAGGCAAATTGGCTACTAGACTTCACCAATTGCGCAAACCTTACTTTTTAAATCATCTGGATGCTTCATAGACTGACAGATATCGAACACTACTTCTTCATCATTTACCCAAAATTTGAGTTGACTTGAGTCCATATCCACTAGAGTTTGCCCCGTGGTAGGAAATAGTCTCCCCAAGATAGTAGGGACTTCAAATGTAACGACCCCAAAAGGTGTCCAAAAACGTGCTTTGGAATGCCTGAAATTTTAAATGTCATATATCTCAAAATCTATTTTTTATTTCAAAAATCCAACTTGATATTATTGTTCAGGGGGGAAATATTAGGAGAAAAGAGTCTAACTTTAATTTTAGAGCAATCGAATCACAATTTCAAATTTTCAAAAATTCAATTTCTAGAGACAATTCGCTACAACACCGTGACGCGCAACTGTCAGGACATATGTTAATTTGGCCTGCATGATAGGTCCACGTTGCAGACTTATTTATTTGGTTGCCAGTGATTTTTATTTCGGTCCAAGACTTTTGGGTCTTGGGCCTAAGTGTTCCCAAACGTGTTTTTACCTACACTCAGCCTTATTTCACCCTCATACCATCATAAACATTCCCCAATATCCTCGCAAAACCCTTAGTCTCATATTTCACTCTAAATTCAAGTCTCAAAACTCAAGACCAATCTTAAGGATTTTTTCAAGGTTCTTCAAGCTTCAAGTCTCCATTAAAGTCTTCTTCAAGGTCAAGGTGTGTGGGTTTCAACCATTGGATCCTTTCACCCATGGTGCCTAGTCCTATTTTCTACTTAAATTATATGATTTAAAGTTGATTTTACATGTGGATTTTGTATATTAAGAAATTTACTACATAGTGAATTGAGTTCATGGAAGTATGGTTGTTTTAGCATGTTTTGAGCTCTAAATCTTGGATCTAATGTTGGATTTTATGAAGGGTTTTGATGTATGTTGCTTGAGGGTTTTTCAAGGTGTTGATTAATAGTTTTACAATGAATTTTCTTGCATTGTTTCACTCTTGAATTGCATGATTTTATACTAGCACTACATACCCGCCAAGTGTTTGATAAAATGTCCGGCTAGGGTTTCTTAAGGAATTGAAGGTCCAATGCATGTCGTATGACTTGAATACTGTTATGATGATTATATGATAATGAAACAATGATGGCATGATGATGAATTAATGGTATGCATATGATGCATAATGATGAGAGAAAATGTAGGTATATGATAACCTTGTGATGGTGAAAGTATGTTATATATGTATTGAATTCATGAAAAGTATCTATGATGTTGCAAGACAATCACTTTGTTGAGAGGGTGCCAAGCCTCAATCACATTATTGAGAGGGTACCAAGTCTCAATCACCTTGATGAGGGGGTGCCAAGCCTTAGTTGCCTTGTTGAGGCGGTACCAAGCCTCAATCACCTTGACGAGGGAGTGTCGAGCCTCGTTTGCCTTGTTGAGGGGGTATCAAGCCTTAATCACCATTCAAGGAATGGTGTTCCTTGGAGTTGGGAAGTAGTTCGCTTGGATTATGATGTTCTATTCCTATGCATGCTCTAATTCTATATAAGCATATGATTCACTAACATATTTTACTTTAAACATCATTCATACATGTCATATTGATAGTATGCTATCCCGTGTCTATGGTTATGCATTTTGCCTATGATGTCTATCTCTTGTTGCATTGCATCCTACATACTTAGTACATTCAAATGTACTAATGCATAATCTATGCCTACATGATGTTACCATGTAGGAATCGGAGCTCCATTTGGTTATCATCCTCCTCCACATGGCTAGTGATATCTAATAAAGCTAGTTGGTGAGTCCTTATGTCTGAGGGAAATATCTACATTCTTATTCCATGTATTTAAGACTATCTTTCCTTTACTAGTATACTTGATTATGAGGATGAGTCTGGTTGCTTGTCTTGGCCCCCACTAACTTCTATGTTAGAAGTGTTGTTGGACAAAATATGAATTATGCTCGAGCTTTGACTCACTTATGATATCCAAGCTATTTAAATATGATTCTCTCTCACTTAGTCCCAATTTCCCTTGTTTATGTTCCTTATGTTGTTTTATCTCGCTTTCGCGACCAAGGAGGGTGACGATATGCAATGAGGCTTGTTTGGGGTTCCTTCGGGTTCCCCATTCGCCGGTCATGTCTAGGCCCTAGGCTTAGGTCATGACATCAAAAGCAACTTCACAATCAAGAATCACAAAATTTGGTAATATGAATTTGTCCACTTTTACCAACATATCATAAAGTATTGCTTCCGGTTTCTTAACTGTTATATCCACCATTAACAACTGTATCTTATTTGTAGTAGGGAACCAAAACCAATTCTTTTGAAGACCCCAAGAGGCATCAAATTGATACTACTACCCAAATCACAAAGTGCTCTTGTGAACTCCACATCTTCTATAGTGCAAGATATAGTGAAAACAATTGGATCTTCACGCTTTTGAGTCAATGACTTAGTAGTGACAACACTATAATGTTAAAGTTCTTTAGAAAGCTCTTGACTCATAGTCCTCTTCTTAGTAGCCAAGTCTTTCATATACTTTGCATAACCTGGCACTTTCTCTAAAGCTTTAATCAGAGGGATGTCGATGGATAGTTGCTTAAGCATAAAGAGAAAGTGTTTGAACTTGCTCTTCCTCCTCTCTTCTTGAGTCTTTGAGGGAAAGAAGGAGGAGGCCTTGGGATAGTCTTATACTTTTGTGGTTCTTTAGCTACATCAGTCACCCCATCTTTGACACAATCATCTCCTTCAACCACGTCCTTACCTGCAATGATCTCTTCCCAAACATCTTTACCTTAACCGGCATAGGAGGATCAATGGTACTCTTGACACCTCTAGTAGTAACCTCCATACATTGCCCTTCATTCTTTGGATTTTGAACTATGTTGCTAGGGAATGTAGCTTTCTGAGGCTGATTCAACTAAGTAGAACTTGACTAAATTGTTGCTCAAGCTGTTTAATGGCCACAGAATGAGACACTATCTTTTGATTAATGATTAAAATATCGAACTTCATGCCCTTTAGAGTTTTATCTTGTGTCTTGGTCTTCCTGAACAAATGGTCAAAGATCTCTTCAATTCTAGAATTTCTTGTACTGACATCTCGGTTATGTGGTGGCACATATGGACTATTCCCAAAACCATCTCTTCTGTCCCAATCTGCTTCAGGACCTCTATTCCTTTCATAATAACCACCTCAGTTATCTCTATAAGCTCCATCTATAGAATAGTTCTGACCTTGATTTCCTTGACCTTGGCGCTAATAGTCTTGATAGGACCCTTAGGCATTGGTCCAGAAACCACCCATCTGATCATTCACAAAACAAACATCCTCATCATAATAAGGCTCATCGTATATAGGTGCACGTGGAGGTTGGTGAGCTACTGTATTTATTCTTTCCCAATTCTGCTTGATCACCACATCCATTCTTGTGTAGAGTTGAGCAAGTGGTTACACAATATAAGCGTTGGTTTTAGCTTGCTCGGAACCAACATTAAAAACACATGAACTCCTCATACAAGGTCTATCTATTTGCCCCCAGGCACGATTCGTCTTGGCCACTTGTTCCATTCGTTCGACAATCCTTGCAAAAGGTTGATCTGAAAACATGCCCCCCATAATAATGTTGGCACAAGCTTGGCTATTCTCATCAAGGGCATGCTAAATAATCTCTACTAAGGCATCATCTACTATCTTGTGGTCAAGGATACTCCTCAAACACTTAGTGAATCGCTCCCATACAGTACTACTTAATCATTTGGAAGTTGAGAAAATTTTTTGATTTTATCCTTTAACTTGAGCTTCTTCGACCTAGAGAAGTACCTTTCCAAGAAGGGCTTTTGCAAATATGCTCAACTAGTGATTGAACTTTATCGGAGCTCTGATAGCCATATTGCAGCACTGCTCGTAAGAAATAATGGGAAATCACGAAGCCCCACAACATCCATAAATAGATTTTGTGTCCCCATCACACTCTTGCAAACAAATGCCACATTGTGCAAGTGTCTATTTGGATCCTCTGATGGTATCCCTATGAATAATTCATGGTTTTGTAGCATTTGGAGTAAACCACTAGAAATAGTGAACTTTCTGTCAAGCAGCAGTGGTGTTGACAATAGCCCTGGCCACATCCATATCCATAGGGTTAAATCTATATTGATTCCACAATTAAGCATTGCCATTGTAATCCCTAGGATGTGGAATATTCACCAAAGTAGGTGGGTTGTCATTCCGATCATCATCATTAACATTCCGATTCAAATCTGCATTACCTGCGATGTTAGCATTCTCTTGAGCCATTCTTCTTGTAATTCATTGGATCTCTGGATCAAGTGGAGTTAAGGGATTGATTTGACTCCTAGTATTGGGCATACACTACCTAGTATACCCTCCAAAGAAACAAAACAAAAACAAAAACAAAAGTTAAATTCAAGGGAACTAAGAAATTAACACTTGAATATAATTACTAGTGCATTCAATCAAACTCTAGTCGTATTCCTCGACAACGATGCCATAATCTTTGATCACACCCAAGTTATACCTTTCTTTTGGAGGATAAAACAATTGTTGTCAAATATAAAACCTAACCAAGGTTAGGGTCAAATCCCACAGAGAATATTGAGACTTTACAAATAGATTCACTAATAAATAATTCATGTATCGAGAGCAACTTGGGAATTTGTGTTCCCCATAATTCACCAACACAATATCCCCAGATAACCCAATTCTCGACTAGGGTATAGCATGTAGGATGGTAATTTAAGGCCACGAAGCCCTTTGGTCAAAGCTGAGAGGTGAATTTCACTATATGACTTGGCCCATCTCCATTGTGTGGAATACTAACCATTATCCAAAGACTCAGTCAACCTCCCCTTTGTCTAGTTGGGTTGTTTAGATGAGAACATGTCATCGAAACATGTTAACCAATATCTTTCCTTATTCATTACCACCTGGATTGGGAAAGTAACACTAGGCAAGTTCTAATGTTGGCCACCACTAGAAAACATGCAAAACAAAGAGAATTGATTTATACATGTAAATACCCATTCCAAGAATTACAAATTATTCAGGTTTATTTGGTTAGATCTTCATGGCTCCTACAAACCCAAGATGTGGGTTTAGCTACTCATGCTATGGGTAGATAAAGAAGTTATGAATTGAGAAGAATAACTAATCACTTACCCAATTGGATTGAAGAACGAGCAAACCCAAAATGTATTGAGAACCACAATACAATGAATCTACAAATCTATTTTCCTCTCCAATATTTTGTCTGTAAGTATAAAACCCTAAAAAGTACTCTAATGACATCCTATCTACTGTGTTCTACGAATAATGACCTAAAATTTGCTATATATACTATTTACAAACAAGTCCTAAAAAATTAGAAAACTAGTCGGTGACTTTATACGACAGGCATTTACAACTTGTAATTGAGTTTACGAGTAGTAATGAGGGTCGCATGTTCAACTCTTGAGATCTTAGACTTCACTGCTACGGATCCACTTTACAAGTCCTAGATTGATTTACAACTCACATTGCCCTCTCTTAGACTTCACTGGCAACATCCAGTTCTTCACTAGATCTCACTGGAATTCTTCACGAAAATACTCTATACGATTCGTAGAGTGATCTACGACTTGTAAAGAGGTCTCGTGTGGCTGAACTTCAAATCTTCAAACTTCACTAGAAATTTACATGAAATCCACTCTATGACTCATAGAATCCTCTATGACTCATACGCGGTCTCGTAAACCTTCAAAAACTAGAAGAATCTGTAACTTTTTCCAAAAATCATGCCAACCTTCTTTCCTGCAAACTAAACATCAAAAACAAATAAAATCATAAATGTCGCATTGAGAACACACAAAATCCTAAGTTTTAAGCATTAAATGTGCTGTATTTGATGACACATCAAGAAACAAAAATGATAACAAATACATATATACACACACATAAAAAACCCAATAAAACACCATCCCACGACCTGGAAGTCACTTGTACAAAACCACTAAAGATACGATAGATTTAATTTATCATGAAATTGAGCTTTTGGCCTCATCTAATGGGTTGATATTCTTGAATTTTGATTTCGAGGAATATATAGTTTATTTTATTTTTAATCCAGTAACAGGAGAACACCAGTTACTATCATACCTAGCGTCAACAAATGTGATTGGTTTTCCAGGTCTAGCTGTTGATTACCCAAGTTCGGATTAATATAAATTAGTAACTATAAGGCAAATGATTGAAAATTTCAACTGATTCTACAAATTTCATGAGTTTCATCAAAGAGACCTAGCGTATGGCGTGAAATTAAATTGAGAGACAATGCTTCTACCAATTTATCCTATTATTGTGCACCAGTGTGATGGTGCAATTTTATATATTAGCACAATTTTATATATCAGCTCCTCACTATGAAAGTCATTTACCAATAATAATTTCATGCCAATATATAAATTGCATGAGTAAACTGGTGCGCAGTAGTAGGATAAATTGATGGAATTATTAGCTCTAAATTTAATTTCATGCTATATGTCAAGTCTTTCTGATGAAACTACATGAAATTTGTAGTACCAATTGAAATTTTCAGTCATTTGTCTTATAGTTACCAATTTCTATTGATTTGAATCAAAGAAACCAACAACTAGGCCTAGATAACTTATCATATTCGCTAACTCTGGGTATGATATCAATTGGTGTTCTCCAGTAACTATATTAAAAATACAATAAATTATAATTTCCTAAATCAAAATGAAAGAGTATCAACCTGTTAGATGAGGCTGAAAACTTAATTTCATGATAAGTTCAATCTATCAAACATTGAGTGATTGGAGTAGGGTTTAAGCAAATTCTGTAGATTGTTTCTAATAAAGGAAGGACTGAATAAATGAGTTGTGTAAAATAATTTTTTTGGTGTTGGAAAAAAGTTGGAAAAAATTAGGATAAAAAATTCTACCTTTAAGTTTCTTATTTAGAATTTTACATAGGATTGCAAACTTCATGGACAAGCGAGAGATGATCTCTCTGATGATATCATCGTCAAATATCATGTGTTCCTCTTCTCCTTTGTTGTGTGTCATGCCCTTGATTCATTTCATTCTTTCTTAGAGCCCACAAAGAGAGACGCTCAAATGATTTATCGAGATGAAGTCATTATTTTTATTAATGCTAAATAGTATAAAACTTTATTGTGTAAATATTTGAAGTGATTCAAAAGATCTGTATTAAAAATAAACAAAATATATTCATCTGTAATGATTCTTACCTATTAAAAATATTAAAATAATAAATAATATATGTAATAGTTATATCTTGCATAAGAATTGTCACAACTGAAGTTTACGGGTCATGATGGCACCTATATTTACCCCCCCTTCCCCTCAATAGATAAGCCTAATCCTAACCTAGAACGACTAGTAATAGGCGCGAGGTATGAGATTAACTTTGAAGGAATCAACTAACATTTTATTCATAAAGAAAAAAATGATACTGAATACACATACACACGTACAAAACAACTATAAAACACCCTTCTAGGATGGAAGTCATTTGTACAAAACTACTATAGATACAATAGATTTAACTTATCATGAAATTGAGATTTTGGCCTAATCAACAAGTTGATACTCACGGATTTTGATTTAGAGGAAATTATAGTTTATTATATTTTTAATCCAGTAACAGGAGAACACCAATTGCTATTATACCTTGAGTCAACAAATGCGATTGGTTATCCGGGTGTCGCTGTTGATTACCCTAGTTCAGATCAATATAAATTAGTAACTATAAGTCAAATGATTGAAAATTTCATCTGGTTCTACAAATTTTATGTAGTTTCATTAGAGAGAGTTGGCATATGGCATCAAATTAAATTGAGTGACAATACTTCCATCGATTTATCCTACTATTGTCGACCAGTTTACTGGTGTAATTTTATATATTAGCTCCTCACCGTGAAAAAGTCATATACCTATAATTATTTCACGCCAATATATGAAATTGTACAAGTAAATTGGTGCACAATAGTAGGATAAATCAATAGAAGTATTGGTTCTCAATTTGATTTCATGCCATACATCAAGTCTCTCTGATGAAACTACATGAAATTTGTAGAACCAGTTGAAATTTTCAATCATTTGTCTTATAGTTACTAATTTATACTGATCTGAACTAGGGTAATCAAAAGCGAGGCCTCGATAACTAATTACATTTGTTGACTCTGGGTATAATAACAACTGGTGTTCTCCTATTACTAGATTAAAAATAAAATAAACTATAATTTCCTCTAAATAAGAATCCAAAAGTATCAACCTGTTAGATGGGGCCAAAAGATCAATTTCATGATAAGTTAAATCTATCGAGTATTGAATGATTGGGGTCGGTTTTAAATAAATTTTTTCAAATTTTTCTAATAAAGGAAGGGCTAAATAAATTAGTTGCATTGAATAATTTTCATGGTGTTGGAACAAAAGTTAGGAAAAATTAGGATTGGAAATCCTTGAAACGCCCCAAAAATGTTCTTTGAAATGCCCATAATCGTTATTTCTGTATATCTAAAAATCCGTACATGATATCAAAAATCTGACTTTATATTCTCGATCGGGGGGCAAAATTGAGTGGGAAATAGGAATAACCCGAATGTTAGAGGACCCATAGCGAAAACTAGTTTTTGCAAATTTTTGATTTCCAAAGAGCATCCGTGCCCTAGGCGCGACATGCTAGGGGCGCAGAGCAGATAAATATTGCCTCACGTTGGGTCCGCGTCATACTATGGATGTGGACTAGTGTATGTTTTTACTTGTTTTTTCCTATCTCGGCCAAGAGCATTGGGGTCATAGCCTCATGCTCTTTTCCTATATCACTCAAAACCCTCTAAAAAACCTCTCAACACTTTATCAAAGTTCCCATCCAAATTCAAGGATTTTAAGCTTAATTTCGGGACTCAAGAATCCAATCCAAGCTTCAAGTTTCCTCCAAGCTCATTTCAAGAAGACCCAAGTTTAAGGTATATGAGTTTCATCCATTGGGTCCTTTCACCCATGGAGTCTAACCTTCTCCTTTTGTGAAAATTGCATGTTTTCAAGTTGTACTACATATGGGTATCTTTTATTATGAATTTTGAGCATAAACTATGTTGAAGTTTTAGGAAAGATCGAATGATTATGCATGACTATATATTTCAAAGCTTATTCTATGGATTGATTTGTCTATTGAGATTATGCATATTTTGACCTATGAAACTATGAACTATTATGAGATTTTGTGATGGATTTTAAGGTATCCTACATGAGGGTTTTATTTCATGTTGGTGGGTTGGTTTGTATTGAGCTTACTCACTTTATTTCCTTGTTGAATTGCATGATTTTGAACAAGTATCATGAATCCACCATGT
Organism: Solanum clarkiae; assembly: GCA_011800125.2. NCBI lineage: Eukaryota > Viridiplantae > Streptophyta > Magnoliopsida > Solanales > Solanaceae > Solanum > Solanum clarkiae. Next base: position 39,216 of record JAABOM020008789.1, on the reverse strand, counting down.
GTTTGATAAAATGTCATGTCAAGAATTCTCAAGTTGTTTACATGATTTACAAGTCAAGTGACTTCATGATGTTATGGGCTTTCAAACATGTATCTAATTCATGAAATTATCTATGATCTTACAATTATCAAGTTAAGCCCTATTTCAAGATTTTTACCTATTATGAGCCACTTCATGTTAAAGTAATGGTTCATGTATTATAATAATTATTATTACTCTCATATTTCAAGTTAGGCTCACCATTAGAGGTCAACATGTTTAAGAGCTACTCATGTCATGTTTTTATGTTTCTTATAAGTTATTTAAGTTATGATTATTTTAAGTATTCCGTGGGATTAGACTTAGCACCGATGGATTGAATATCGGCGTGGACTATCTTCAAGGGTCCGTACTCCTTTTCCCAAACTATATGCCAACATCAGATTATACTTTACCCTTGCTATGCTAGTAGATCCATTTAGTGAACTTCTTAATGAAATCCTTTCTGAAATTGGGTCATGTTCCCATAAGGAAGGTTACTTCATAAAAGATTGGGTTATGTTCCCATAAGTGTGAAGTATAGTTTACCTTGGCAAGTAGACCACCTCTTTACCGATGAGGGGTAATCATTGGGATTCCAAGTCTTAGCTTACTTGGTATCACATATGTAGGTTAGGTATCTTCCCACACATATAATATGTATTATGCAAATTGAATTATTTACAAGCATATTTTATCTTTAAGCATTGATCGTGCTTGCCATATTGAGATTTTATATCTGTTGCTTATGATAATGATTTTGAATATATATTTACTAGTGTCCTTGTTGTATTGCATTTCACATACTTAATACGTTCAAACGTACTAACACATACTTTGTGCCTACATGATATCACCATGTAGGGTTCAGAGCTCCATTTAACCTTCCTCCTTCTCCATGTGGCCAGCACTATATGGAAGCAAGCTTTGGTAAGTCCTCACCTCCTAGGACAATATCTATTTTATTTTATGCTATGTAGAGACTCTTTCTATTTGTTGAATACTTATTACTATGAGGGTGAGCCCGGGGAGTGTCTTGGCCCTCACACCATTCTATATGTAGAGGTGTTGTTAGTTCTTATGTATTCACACTATCGGGTGTGACTTGTCTCATGATTATACATTCATGAAGTACCTTTCCCCTAGTCCCGGTTTTCGTCTTTACATTCAAATTTTGTTTACATCTATGTTTCTTCAACAACATATGATGTGTGCATTTTGCAATCAAAAGTCTTGTTTGGGTAGTCTTCGGACTTCTCATTCACTGTGTCATGTCGATGCCATAGACTTAGATAGTGAGAAATTTGTTATTAGAGCACTAGGTTGTTAATGGTCCTCAAAAGCCAACACACCATGTTGATTAAATTCTTATTCATGGTTGTTAAGCGCTCCATAACTATTAATAAAAGGTTATGAGGCATTTTAGGAAATGTTTCACTTCTTTATGATCTATGCCGTGCGGTAGAGTTATGTCCCCTAAGTCCTATTACTGATCCCTAACTATTACATTTCAAATTATGTCTCAAGCTATTCAGAATGATGGACAAAATGGTGACCATCTCTCACTTGAAGGTCAATTTCCCAATGGTGATATATCAAATGCGAATATTCACAATGCTCTATGGATTTTGGCCAAATGTATGACCGCTCAACTCAACCAACAAGAGGGTACCCCTGATATTTCAAATAATAAGGGGGGGGCGAGAAAGACTAAGAGGGCCTGAGTTGAGGGTTCTTTATCTTCTACTAGATTACCGGTGCCTAGGTATAAGAAAGGGAGGATCCTTTTGCCACTTGCAAAGGGTGTGGCAAAAGCACCAAGGGAAGTGTTTTGGCGGGCCCTAGGGATTGTTTCAAGTGTCTTGGTATTGGGTATAAGATGACAGATTACCCGGTGGCCTCAAAGGAAGGAAGGAAGAAGGGTTCAAATTAAATATGGCAAAGGTAGGGTAAGTTTTCCAAATTGCCCAAAATATGGAAGGAATCATAAGTTAAGGTGCTTGAGGTTTTCGGATGCTTGATATGGTTGTGGAAAGATGAGCTATAAGATTGTTGATTATTCACATGCTCAAATGAAAGGCAAGGGTGTTGGTGTTCAAGCTTCTCCTCTGTGTCGTAAGTATGGGAAGTACCATCCGGGAGATTGTTTGGCCGGTTTGAGTGCATGTTTCGAGTGTGGCGTAAGGTATCATAAGTAGAGACATTGTACATGGGTTACTAAGGATTATAAGAATGACCTTCGATGTTCTCAACCATATCTCTCTAGGGGCCACTAGACTTGGAGTAGTGCTTCGCAGGTCTGTTAAATGTTCTTGATTTTGATGTGTATGCATTTATAGATCCGGGTGCCACTCTTTCTTTTATTACTCCTTTTGTTTCCAAAAAGCTTCTTGTGTGTCCCGAATTGTGATGTGAACCTTATGAAGTGTCTACCCCCGTTGGTGAGTCTATTGTTGCTAAAAGAATCTATAGAAGTTGTCCCATGTTCATATTGCATAAAGTCTTACTTTGTGATTTTTTTGAACTTTACATGGTAGATTTTGATATTATTCTTGGGATGGATTGGTTACATGCATATTATGCCTCCATTGATTTTAGAACCCATAGGGTGAAATTTCAATTTCCTAATGAGCCTGTTCTTGAGTGAGATAGTGGTAATGTGGTGGTCAAGGGTAGATTCGTTTCTTGTCTTAAAGCCCAAAAGTTGATTTCTAAGGGTTGTCTTTATCACCTTGTAAGGGTGAGGGATGTTGAGTCTAAAGTCCTTTCCATTGAGTCGGTTCCGGTGGTTAATGAGTTTCTTGATGTCTATCCCGATGAGCTTCCTGGTGTTCTTCCCAAAAGGAAAATAGATTTTGGTATAAAACTCCTTCACGATACTCAACCCATTTCCATCCCGCCTTACCTTATGGCCCCGACAGAATTGAAGGATTTGGAGGAACAATTGAGGGATTTGCTGGAAAAAGGTTTCATAAGGCCTAGCAAATCACCTTGGAGTGCACCAGTGTTTTTGTGAAGAAAAATAATGGTTCCCTTAGGATGTGTATCGATTACCAACAACATAATAGAGTCACTATAAAGAACAAGTATCCTCTACCAAGGATTGATGACCTTTTCGATCAACTTCAAGGGGCTAGTCACCTTTCTAGGATAGATCTTCGATCCGGATACCACCAAGTGAAGGTGAAGGAATGTGATATTCCCAAGACGGCTATTCGGACTAGGGAAGGGCACTTTGAGTTTGTGGTTGTGTCCTTTGGGTTGACTAATGCACCGGCTATATTTATGGATCTCATGAATTGTCATGACCCAAGTCTACGACCTAGAGGTGACATGGAGAATGGGAACCCAAAGGGACCCCAAACAAGCCTCTTTGCATATCATATACACATCCGTGGTCGCGGAAGAAAAATAAAAAAGATGAAGGGATAAAAATAAGGGAAATTGGGGATAAGGGAAGTCGTTAATAGCATAAAACACAGAAGAGTCAAAGCTCTAGCATAAGTACATCGCTTATTCTAATAACACCTCTAACCATAGATTTGAGCAAGGGCCAACAAACTTTTTGGGCTCACCCTCATAGTACCAAGAGTTCAACATAACGGGTGAACAAAGCAGGTGTAGCATAGCTAGTGTCCCCGAACTTGAGGACTCACCAAAACTTACCTTCAAGATGCCAAAACTAGCCACGTGGAGGATGATCATGAGGTGCTTCGATTCCTACATGATAACATCATGTAGGCATAGAGTATGTATTAGTAAACTTGAATGTACTAAGTTTGTAGGATGCAATGCAACAAGAGATGCACAACATAGTCAAAATGCATAATTATAAGCAAGGGATAAGTGTAATAACAACATGACATGCATGATCAACGCTTGAAGTAAGACATGGTTGTATAGAACATATTATATGTGTAGGAATAGACCATCATCATAGACCGAGCAAACCATTATTTGGAACCCAAGGCATATCACCCCCTTGTAAGGTGATCGAGGTATGTCACCCTCTCAGCAAGGTGATTTTATCTTGCAACATCATAGATACTTTTCACGAATTAAACACATACACACATTCCCTTATTCATCATAGAATCACTTAACTCATATGCCATGCAATAGACCTTCAATAAGTCAAGAATGCTTAACAAGAAATTTTATCAAACACTTGGCGGGTGTGTAATGCTAGTTCAAAATCATAAAATTTGAGAGTGAAATCATGTGAGAAAACTCTATGTAGATCATCCCACCAATACTTGGTAACACCCTCATGTAAGATACATTGAAATAAGCATCAAATCTCACAATAGATCACACTTTCATGGCTCAAAACATGCATAGTTACAATATACAAACCATCTCATAATATAAGCTTAAAATGCGTAAACATGTGCTTTCAATCAATCTTTCATGAAAGCCCAACATAGTATATGATCATAATCAATAATGAGTAATACGCATAAGCAACAGAACTTGGAAACACACAATTTTCATAAAAGGGAAGATTGGGAACCATAAGTGAAAGGACCCGATGGTCGAAACCCACATACCTCAACTTTGGGGATTTCCTTGATGTAGATTTGAATGATAATATCAAGCTTGAATGAGGTTCTTGAGATTCGAAAATGAGTTTGGGACACTTGATTTTGGATGAAATATTTTTCTAAGTGTTAGAGAGGGTTTTGAGAGTGTATTGAGTGATTTAGAGTTGAAAAATGGCCAAACATAGGTGTTTTTACGCATAAAAGGGCATGGTGCTAAGACCCCAACATTTTAGATCAAAACAAGAAAATTAAGGAAGTGCATACACCACTTCGCGATGGATCTGCGTCGCGGAGGGGTCACGGACCCTTACTGGAAAATGCAAAGTTGGCAAAATTCGTTTTTCGCTACGGGTCTTCTAAATTAGAGTTATACCCATTTCCCACTCAATTTTCTCCCCTCCCTCGATCAAGGATATAAAGTTGGATTTTCAATATCACTCACAGATTTTGAGTTATATAGGAATTACGATTATGGACACTTCGAAAACACATTTTCGGGCACTTTTTGGGGCGTTTTGATCTCCCCTTTGGGAACATTCATACCCGAATGTCAAAGAAATGCATATATGAGAAGTAATCATGATGATTTCAGCCCAACATATGAATGCAATAAATGCATTTCAACATCATTTCAAAAAAAAAAAAAATCTTTACATGAGTATCAAAATCACCGTAAACTTATCAACATAAACATGAATGCATGCAACATGACATAAGGGCTGAAAATTAGGACTTGAAATCATAGAAAAGACTTAGTTTTCTATCTCAAGCTTGAATAGATTGAAAGAGGTATGGGTCTCGCTTCTTCATGCCTGCTTTGGCTCCCCAAATGACACTTTTAACTTATTGATTCCTCCAAAGAACCCTGACAGATGCAACACCTTTGTTCCTCAATGTTCTGACCATTCCACACAACATCTCCATCGGGACATCCCCATAGGTCAACTAATCCTCCAAGTTTTTCATGACCCAGGCCTAGGGCCTAGACGTGACATGGTGAATGGGAACCCGAAGGGACCCAAACATGCCTCTTAGCATATCAATCACACATCATTGGTTGCGGAAGAAAAGAAAACAATCACAAGAGATAATATAAAAAAGGGGAAAACGGGACTAAGGGAAGTCTTTCATAATCTTAACATACAAAAAAATCAAAGATCAAAGCATAAATACATCATTTGTTCCACCAACACCTCTAAACATAGATTGGAGCAGGGCCCAAGACACTTTCTGGGTTCACCCTCATGGTATCAAGAGTTTAACATAAAGAAATAGGAATGGCAAGAGTGATATAGATAGTGTCCCCGAACTTGAGGACTCACCAAAGCTTAACTCCATAGCTCCAAACTAGCGATGTGGAGGATGATCGAGAACTGCTCCAGTTCCTACATGGTAACATCATGTAGGCATATAATATGCATTAGTACATTTAAATGTACAAAATATATGGGATGCAATGCAACAAGACATAACCAATATAGACAAAATGCGTAGTAATAGGCAATAGATATGTGTAGTCTCAGTATGACATGTATGACCAATGCTTGAAATAAAACATGCTTTTAAATCATTCAACTTGTATAGATCATAATACATAGGTGTGGGAAGAGGCCTCATCTGACATAGAATAAGACCAAGCGAGCTACAACTTGGAATCCCGATGATTACCCCTCATCGATAAAGAGGTGGTCTACTCGCCAAGGCAAACCATAGTTCAAATTTACGGGAACATTACCCAATTTCATATGAAGTAACCCTCCTTACGGGAACACATCCCATTTCAGAAAGGATTTTATAAGAACTTCACCTTATGGGAACACGACCCATTTTGGGAAGAATCCTAAGAGAAAGAGTACTAATGAATCCACTAGTAAAGAAAGGGTAAAGTATACTCCTATGTTGGCACATAGTTTGAGGAAAACCCTCCATCCATCAGTGCTAAGCCTAATCCCACAGAAAAATTAAACTAGTCATAACTTTAATAACTTATAATAAACATAGGAATTACATGAGTAACTCTAAAACATCTTTGACGTCTTATAGTGAGCCTAACTTAAACATAAGCATAAACTATCATCTAACATTACTCTTGCATTAACATCAAAGACTCACAAAATGTAAAATCTTTAAAAAATGGCTTAATCCGGCATTACAACATCATAGACATTTTCATGAATTCAATACATCTTTTGAAAGCCCAAAATCATCACAAAGTCACTTGACTATACATCATCCAATAGATCATCAATAACATTAGGAATCCTTGAAAAGATATTTTATCAAACACTTAGTGGCTGTGCAATGTTAGTTCAAAAACATGAAATTCAAGAGTGAGATAATATGAGAAAAGTCAATGTAAATCAACCCACCAACACATAATAAAACAATCATGTAAGATACCTTGAAATCCATCATCAAATCTCATAATAGACCATAGATTCATAGCTCAAAGCATGCACAATCAATCAAAATTTCATAAAACTCCAACATAGTTTATAGTCATAATCCATAAATAATACAACTTGAAAACATGCAATTTACATAAAAAGGAAGGTTGGGTACCATGGGTGAAAGGATCCAATGGTTGAGACCCACATACCTCAACTTTGGCGAGTTGTTTGATGAAGATTTGAATGAGATCTTGAAGCTTGAATGCTATTCTTGAGATCCGGAATGAGTTTTGGGACACACAGGAGGGCTTGGATGAAATATTTGGCTAAGTGTTAGAGAGGGTTTTGGGAATGTCTTGAGTGATATGGAATTGAAAAATAACAAAGTATAGGTATTTTTACACATAGGAGGGCTTAGGCCCAAGGCCCCCAAGCCTTAGGCCAAAACAGTGAAACTGGCAACAAATTATACATCTTCGTGATGGGTCTGCATCGCCTAGGTGTTGCGGACCCTCACTGGAATTGCAAAGTTGGCGAAATTCATTTTTCACTATGGGTCTTCTAAAATTCGGGTTATACCCATTTCTCACTCAATTTTCCCCCGATCAAGAATATAAAGTTGGATTTTCGATATCACGCACGAATTTTTACATATATGGAAATTATGATTATGGACATTTTCGAGGCACATTTTCTTGCACTTTATGGGGCATTTCAATATCTCTCCCTTGGGAACATTCGTCCCCGAATGTCAAAGAAATGCATGTAAGAGAAGTAATGAAGATGATTTCAGCCCAACTCAAGAATGCAACGAATGCACTTAAACATTATTTCCAAAAAAAGATCTCAACATAAGTGTCAAAAATCACCATAAGCTTGTCAACATAACATGAATGCATGCAAATGACATAAGGGATGAAACTTAAGACTTGAAATCATAGGAAGGGCTTCGTTTTAGTTATCTTAATCTTGAATAGAGTGAATGACATAGGAATATTGCTTCTTCTTTTCCACTCCGATTCCCCAAGTGATAGTTTCTACTCGATGATTCTTCCGAAGGACCTTGACGAACTCCACATCTTTATTTCCCAACTTTTCACATGTTTATCCAAAATCTCCAGCGGGACCTCCTCACTGGTCAAATCTTCCTCCTACTCTAAGGTTCTATAGAACTTGGATCACCAACACATCTCCTCAACCTAGATACATGGAAGACTAGATGAACCATATCCATATACAAAGGCGACTCCAATTTACATGCAACTAAACCAATCCTCCTCAATTTCTATAAGGTCCCACAAAGCTTAGGCTCAATTTTCCCTTGTTGCCAATCTGGATCACACCCTCCATGGGTGAAACCTTTAAACAAACCCAACCATCAACATAAGCTCCTATAGCCTACCTTGGTATCTAAGGACACCATCTCCCCTTTGGGAGAAAAACCCCTATTTACCATCCCTCACCAAGGCCTTTAACTCTAGCAAGATGGGGTCAAGGTCTTACTTTGACAAGATATCTTCAATCAAAGAAGATTCGACAATTTTAAAAACCACAACACTAACATTCAAAACTTAATCCAACCTCACATATTCCCAACATAGACAACCAGTGTACTCCTCTAATCACCTATTGCTACCCCACAAACCTAACTTGTCACATATAGCAATCAACCTCTCATCCCTCAAGAGTTGTAACACCACCCTCAAACGATTAACATTCTCTCCTTCACCCTAAGAATATATCAAGGTACCATCAATAAAACCATCGCAAAAAAGTCAAGGTAGGGTTTAAAGACCCTATTCATAAGATTCATAAATGTAGTCGGTGCATTAGCCAAACCAAAGACATTACCCCAAATCCAAAAGATCTAAAAGGACATAAAGATCTCAATGACCACTGGGCTGGACTCAATATGAAAGAACCTCTGACTCATTCCTAACCCTCACAAAATGACAAGGATAACCCTTAGAAATCTACCCTTGGGCTCTGAGACACGAAATGAATCTACCCTTGACTACCGCATCACAACTTTCTCACTCAAGGACGACTCATTAGGGAATTGGAACTTAACTCTATGGGTTCCACAATCAATAGAAGCATAATATGCATGCAAGCAATCCATCCCAAGAATGACATCGAAATCCACCATATCTAATTCAACAACATCACAAGACAAGATTTTATGCAAGATGAACACGAGACAATTTTTATAGAATCTCTTAGCAACAATGGACTTACCAATAGGGTTGACACTACATAAGGTTCTCACAATAATTTGAGACTAACATGAAACTTTTTGGCAACAAAAGGAGTAATAAAAAAAAGAGTGGCACCCGGGTCTATCAATGCATACTGTCATGACCCAAGCCTAGGGCCTAGACGTGACATAGTGAATGAGAACCTGAAGGGACCCAAACAAGCCTCTTGGCATATCAATATCATATCCTTGGTCGTGGAAACAAAGAAAACAACTACAAGAGATAATATAAAAAGGGGGAAAGCAGGACTAAGGGAAGTCTTTGATTATCTTAACATATAAAAGAGTCAAAGGCCAAAGCATAAATACATTATCTATACCAACAACACCTCTAAACATAGATTAGATTGGGTCCTAAGAAACTTTTCGAGCTCACCCTCATGGTATCAAGAGTTTTACATAAAGAAATAGTAATGGCAAGAGTGACATAGATAGTGTCCCCGAACTTGAGGACCTACCAAAACTTAACTCCAAAGCACCAAACAAGCGACCTGGAGAATGATCTAGAGGTGCTCCAATTCCTACATGGTTACATCATGTAGGCGTAGAATATACATTAGTACAAAGGACAAGAGTTATTTGATGCTTCCAATGAGGGGTTTGCCAATGATAGGGTGCCAAATCAAAAATTTCAAGGATGTATTGAGGGGATGACAAAGCCTAGATGCTGAAAGTGTGGGAAAGGCCATGGTGGCCCATGTTTGAAGTGCTTTAATGCCTACTTTGGTTGTGGTGGATTTGGTCACAAGGTTAGTGGTTGTCCTCATGCTCAACCCAAGGGTAGAGATAGCGGTCCTCAGACCAAGGTGTTAATGCGGGCCAAGTGAAACGACCCCAAAAAGTGCCCAATAATGTGCCTAAAAAATGTCCAGAATTGTATTTCTATTTATCTCAAAATCTATGTGTCATTTTGCAAATCCGACTTCATATTTTTGTTCAGGGGTCAAATTGAGTGGGAAATGGGTCTAACCCCTATTTTAGAGCAACCATAACAAATTTTGAAATTTCAAAGTTTGACGAAAATAGTGTCTTGGCGTGTCCTTTCCACGACGCGCCTCAGTGTAATTCTATGTCTAGTTTTTGACTTTGGTCCAAGACTTTTACGTCTTGGGCCTAAGTATTTCCATACGTGAAAACATCTATTCTTAGCCTTATTTCACCCTTATGTCATTCAAAACATTCTTTAATACTCATCAAACACTTAGCCAAATATTTTACTCCTAAATTCAAGTCTCAAGCTTATCCAGATCTAAGGATTTCCTCTTAAGCTTCAAGTTTCCATCTTCAATCTTCTTCAAGGATTCTCTAAAAGCTAAGGTATGCGGGTTTCTTTCATGGATTTCTTTCAACCATGATACCCAAGCTTCCTTTTACCCTAAATTGCATGATTTAAAGTTGATTTACTCATGGGTCTTACTTATGATGAATTTCACTGCACACTATGTTGCTATTTATGAAATTGTGACTGTTTTAGCATGTTTTGAGCTATGAATCTAAAATCTATTGTGAGATTAGACGAAAGATTTTGATGTATATTGCTTCAAGGTGTTACTAAGTATCTATTGATAGCTTTACAATAAAGTTTATAGCATAATTTCACTCTTGAATTGCATGGTTTTCCACTAACACTACACACCATCCAAGTGTTTGTTAGAATATCTGGTTTATGGTTCCCGAGTTGTTCAATGCCTAATGCTTGACATATAATATATATGAAATTATGATGATGAAAGTATGTTGTATATGTGTTAATTTCATGATAAGCCTTTATAGTGTTACATGTTTACCATAACCTTGTTGAGGGGCCAGTACCTTGACCACTTTGATAGAGGGTATAAAGTCCATTAAACCTATTGAGGGGTTGGTGCCTTGACCACTTTGATGGAGGGTGTTAAGTCTAATAACTTTGTTGAAAGGTTGGTACCTTAACCACTTTGATGTAGGGTGTTAAGTCCATTAACCTTGTTGAGGGGTTGATACCTCGATCACTACCAAGGGGGTGTTAAGCCTTGAAATTCAAGTACTAGTTGCTTGGTTTATAATGATGGTCTCTTCTTATCTACGTAATATTTCAATATAATCATGATTTACTCTAAGCAATATCCATACAGGACATCTTGCTATTATGTTATATATTGAACATTATTATCCATTTCGACTATGTTGCCTATCTCTTGTTGCATTGCATCCTGCTTACTTAGTACATTCAAACATACTAACGCATACTCTATGCCTATATAATGTTACCATGTAGAAACTGGAGCTCCATTTGGCCATCCTCCTCCTCCACATGGCTAGAACGATTGACTCTTAAGCTAGTTGGTGCATCCTCCATTCCGGGGATGTTGGTCTATAGTTCTCATCCTATGTATTGATACTCTCTTCTTTATTTCTACTTTGATTATGAGGGTGAGCCTAGTTGCTTGTCTTGGCCCCTGCTAAATATCTGTGTTAGAGGTATTATTGTATAAGTTGTGTATTATGCTTGAGCTTTGACTCATCTATGATATTTAAGTATTACTCTCTCTTTCTCTCTCGCTCCTTTAGTCCCAAATCCCTATGCTTATGCTTATCTTTTATTGTTATTTTAATTGCTTCCGCAGCCAAAGATGTGTAATGATATGCTCTGAGACTTGTTTGGGGTTCCTTTGAGTTCCCCATTCGCCAGTCACGTCTAGGCCCTAGGTCTGCGGTATGACAAAGATAGTATCAGAGCACTAGGTTATTAGATCCTTGGAGTCCAATACACCACGTCGATTGGAGTCTTGTTCATGGTTGTGTTATGCACCACAACTATGGGTTAGAGGCTATGAGGTGTTTAGGAAATATTTCCCTTCTTCTTACTCTATATCGTGCTATAGAATTTTAGGTAAGGTTTCCCGTCCCCCTAACAATTGTCCTTTGCTATGCTAGATTATACGTAACACGACAGTAAGAAGAGCCCACACACCCAAGGAGCAACTGGCTAATGGAGTGCTTCGGGATGCTCTCACTTTGCTTGCAAAAGTTATGGCTAACCAAGCCAACCAAGGGGCCCAAGCCCCTTATGCTCCTACTTTGGTATCTCGAGTGAGGGAGTTTATTAGGATGAATCTACCAAAATTCTATGGATCTAAGGTGATTGAGGACTCTCAAGAGTTCATTGATGGGGTCTACAAGGTATTGGCTATCGTGGGAGTTTGATCGGAGGAAAAGGCGGAGCTGTCAGCTTACCAACTCAAAGCGGTAACACAGATATGGTTTAATCAATGGAAGTAAGAGAAGGGGGTTGACAATGTGGTTCTATGGGAGGGGTTCAAGGTGGCTTTTCTTAATTGGTTCTTCCCGCTTGAGCTTAGGGAGGCTAAGATGGTAGAATTCATGAATTTGAAACAAGGTTCCTTGAGTGTGAGGGAGTATGCCCTCAAGTTCAATCAACTTTCAAAATATGCTCCCCAATCGGTGGCCGATCTAAGGTCTAAGACAAGTAAATATGTGATGGGCGTATCCGACTTGGTGAGCGAGGAGTGCCAGTCCACTATTTTGATTAGAGACATGGATTTGGACTACTTGATGACCTATGCCAAACAAATGGAGAAGGAAAAGTTGAGAAACAGGAAAGGTAAGGAGGCCAAGAGGGCCTATTGTGAAGGAAAGTTCCAAAGTCCAAAAGGTGGTAGTAGTGTGGTACTTTATGATAGGTGAGCAAAGTGTGGTAGATGCCATGATGGCCCGTGCTTGACGAAAACCAATGCTTGTTATAGTTGTGGAGAAGAGGGTCACAAGATAATAGATTGTCATCATACGCGCAAAAGGGGTAGAGGTGGTGATGTTGATCAAGGGGATGCTCCAAGACATACTCAGTTCTATGCTCTTCAAAGAAGGCAAGGAGGGGAAGAGGTGCCTGATGATGCTACTGGTATGTTGAAGTCTTTTCTTGATGTTATTGTGCATGCTTTGATGGGAAGGGGTTTCTTTTCCTTTCATTGTGCCTTTTATTGCTAGTAGGGTATGATTATGTGAGTCTATTGTTACTAGAAGGGTTTAGGGGTTGTTCATGTTCTTATTACCTAGGGTTTTGTCTTGTGATTTTGGTTGGAATTAGTTTGGTAGATTGGAGGTCTTGAGGTGGTCTGGCTACTTGGCTAACATGCTTCTAAGGAATGTAGGACCCATAAGGTTCTAATGTGATAGCTAGGGTTGACGATTTATTTGGTCAACTACAATATGCTAGTCACTTCTCTAAGACTAATTTATGGTTTGTATTTTGTCCCGCAAGTGAGGGTGAGGATAGGTGTGACCCCTAAGTGTCATTTCAGCTTAGTAGTTAGCATTTTGAGTATTGTTGGAGTTGTTTAGTTGACTTATGCATCGACTAGGTTTGTGGACTTTTTAATGTATAATGTCAAAACCCTACCTTGACATATTTGTGGTGACCTCTAGTGGTGGAACCTTGATTTATTTAGAGCTTATGAACCCTTTTGGGGGCAGTGTTGCAAGTCTCGGGAGATGAGATGTTATTTGCTAAATATGGTAGGTGGGAGTTGAGGATAACAAGAAGGTGGTTAGAACTTCTAAGGATTATGAGATGAGTGTGCATTATTTTTCCCGGTGAGGCTAATATTGTGGTCAGTGTTCTAATTAGCCTAGCATGTGTTGATGCTAGTGGCAAAGACTTGAATTGATAGGTCCATCATTTGGATAGATTGGGAGTTATGAAACGAACCTCAAAAAGTGCCCAAAAAAGTGTCTCGGAAGTGCCTGGAATCGTAATTTCCATATATCTAAAAATCTGTGCGTGATATTGAAAATTCGACTTCATATTCTTGTTCATGGGGTCAAATTGAGTGAAAAATAGGTCTAATCCAGATTTAAGGGCAAACGATTAGCAATTTCAAATTTCCAAAATGCGAATTCTAGTGAGCTCTGCACGCCCCTGGCGCAATGCGACCTGCACAAATGTGTATATTGTTGACTGGTTTTCTAGTTCAGTCCAAGACTTTTAAGACTTGGGCCAAAGTGTTCCTAAACATGAAAATACCTATATTTAGCCATTTTTAACCCTCATATCACTCTAAACATTCCCCAATACTTACTCAAACACTTAGCCAACATTTCATCTCCCAAATTCAAGTCTCAAACTCATAGAGATTTCAAGGTTCTCATTCGAGCTTCAAGTCTCCATCTCCAATCTCTATCAAGTTAATCTCCAAAGCTAAGGTATATCAGTTTCTTTCAAGGGTTCCTTTCGCCCATGATTGCCAAGCTTTCTTTTCTTAAAAATTGCATGATTTACAGTTGATTTAATCATGGGCCTTATCTATTATAAAATTCACTGCACAGTATGTTGGGATTTATGAAATTATGACTATTTTACTATGTTTTAAGCTATAAATCTAAGATCTATTATGAGATTTGATGAAGGGTTTTGATGAATATTGCTTGAGGGTGTTACCAAGTATTTATTGATGGTTTCACATTGGATTGTATAGCATGATTTCACTCTTGAATTGCATGGTTTTACTCTAGCACTACACACTCACTAAGTGTTTGATAAAATGTCTAGATTATGATTTCTTAAGGAATTGAAGGTCTAATACATGTCTTATGAGTTGAATGACTATATGATGATGAAATGATGATGAAAGGAATGCATGTATATGATGATGAAAGGAATATATGTATATGACATTATCTCTGAAGTGTTGGGGATGACAAGCCTCACTCGAGTGGTTGTAGGCCCAGGTAACCTTGTTGAAGGGTTTGTACCTCAATCGCTTTGCTTGAGATGTGGCGGGCCCATGCGAACTTGTAGGGTGTTTGTACCCATCAACCTTGTTAGGAGGTTTTTACTCTGTTAACCTTGTTGGGGGGTTTGTACTCCATCAACCTCATAAAGGGATTTGTACCTCATGTGCCTCTCCAAGGAGATGGTAGGCCTTGGATTGCACTAAGAATGGTCACTCCTTACACTTGTGTTAAGTTCTATATAAGCATGATATTACATCAGGCCTTATTCATACATGCCATCTTGCTAATATGCTATCTATTTAGTATTATTCTGCACTTTGCCTATGACGTCTATCTATTGTTGTATTGCATCCTACATACTTAGTACATTCAAATGTACTAACGCCTAATCTATGCCTACA
Organism: Solanum clarkiae; assembly: GCA_011800125.2. Lineage (NCBI taxonomy): Eukaryota > Viridiplantae > Streptophyta > Magnoliopsida > Solanales > Solanaceae > Solanum > Solanum clarkiae. The sequence continues at coordinate 23,876 of JAABOM020008789.1, read as the reverse complement.
TGATGACACCATGTATGAACCAGAGCACCACTTGATCATCCTCCCCCTCCACGTGGCTAGTACGATTGTCTCTCAAGCTTGTTGGTGAGTCCTCCATTCTGGGGACGTTGCGTATGATCTCTTACTATGTATTAAGACTACCTTTATTTTATTTATGTATTAATTATGAGGGTGAGCCCGGTTGCTTGTCGTGGCCCCCGCTTTTATCTATGTAGTAGAGGTGTTGTCGGACATGTTATGTATCTATGCTATGAGCCTTAACTCCATTGATCTTGATGTCTATGATATGAAAAAGTCTTCCCTTAGCCCCAATTGTCCTAATTTATTATCTCTTGATGCTTGTTTTATTGCTTCTGCAACCAAGGATGTGTAATGGTATTCTAAGAGACTTGCTTGGGGTCCCTTCGGCTTCCCCTTACACTATGTCACATCTAGGCCATAGGCTTGGGTCGTGACTGACCTGGTATCAGAGAACTAGGTTGTTTGATCCTTGGAGTCCAACACACCGTATCGATTAGAGTCTTGTTCATGGTTGTGTTGTGTACCACAGCTATGAGCTAGAGGCTATGAGGCGTTTAGGAAATATTTCCCTTCTTCTTACACTATGTCGTGATACTGAAGTTGAAGTAAGGTTTTTATCTTTAATGATTATCCTTTTCTATGCTATATTATGCCGAACATGAGAGGGAGAAAAACCCGCACACCCGAGGAGCAACCGACCAATGGGGAGCTTGAGGGTAGTTGTAATGATCATCTGCCATTGATTGAGTTTTCCTACAACAATAGCTATCAGTCTAGCATTGGTATGACTCCTTTTGAGGCCCTTTATGGTAGATATTGTAGATAATCAGTTGGGTGGTTTGAAATTATTGAGGTGGCTTTGTCGGGACCAGATCTAGTTATAAAGGCTCTTGAGAAGGTTATGATGATTAGGGAGAGGTTGAAGGCTACTCAAAATCGCCAAAAGTCCTATGCCCATGTGAGGTGAAGGGACCTTGAATTCAAAGTTCACGATTAGGTGTATTTGAAGGTGTCACCCATGAAGGGTGTGGCCTATTTTGGTAAGAAGGCAAAGTTGAGCCCTAGCTATGTGGGCCCTTATAGGGTAATGAGGAGGATTGCCAAGGTAGGTTACGAGTTGGATTTTCCTAGAGAAATGGAATTGGTTCACCCGGTCTTTCATGTGTCGATGTTGAGGAAGTTTGTGGGTGATCCTAATGCTATTATGCCTCTTGATGTTGTGGGGGTAGTTGAAGACAACTTGACTTATGAAGAGGTTCTGGTTCAGATTTCAGATAGGCAAGTGAAGAGATTGAGGAACAAGGATGTGGCTTCCGTTAAGGTCCATTGGAAGAATCAACAAGTTGAAAGTGCCACGTAGCAGGCCAAAGCGGACTTGCAAAAGTGATATCCTTATCTTTTCCACTCCACTCAAGCCTAAGCTATTGATCTAAGTTACCTATGTAATTTAAAGTCTAAGTTCAGCCCATGACATATGTATACATTCATGTTTAAATTGAAAAGTTCATAATGATTTTACACTTATATGAGATATTTAAAATAATGTTTAAGTGCGTTGTTGCATCCTTATGTGGGTTGAAAGTGTCATTTTTGCATCTCTTTTATACGTTTTTTGGACATTTGGGGATGAATGTTCCCAAGGGGGAGAAATTGAAAGGACCCTAAAAAGTGCACGAAAATATGCCTTGGAAGTGCCCAAAATTGTAATTTTCGTATATCCAAAAATCCATGCGTGATATCGAAAGTCCGACTTCATATTCTTGTTTAGGGGGGTCAAATTAACTAGAGGATGGGTCTAACCCTAAACTAAGGACAACTGATTAGTAATTTCAAATTCCCAAAATGCGAATTCCAGTGAGATCTATGCGCCCATGGTGCGACGCGGCCAAGGTGCACAGATGTGTATTTCGTTGACTATTTTGCTAGTTCAGAAAAGTCTAAGTGTTCCCAAACATGAAAATACTTATACTTATCATTTTTACCCTCATATCGTTCTAAACATTCTCCAATACTTACTCAAACACTTAGCCAATATTTCATTTCCCAAATTCAAGTCTCAAACTCATTCGAATTTCAAGGTTCTCATTTGAGCTTCAAGTCTCCATCTATAATCTCCATCAAGTTAATCTCTAAAGCTAAGGTATCTGGGTTTCTTTCACAAGTTTCTTTCACCCATTATGCCCAAGCTTCCTTTTCTTAAAAATTGTATGATTTAAAGTTGATTTACTCATGGGTTTTATCTATTATGAAATTCACTACACACTATGTTGGGGTTATAAAATTGTGATTGTTTTACTATATTTTGGACTATGAATCTACGATTATTGTGAGATTTGATGAAGGCTTTTGATGTGTATTACTTGAGGGTGTTACCAAGCATCTATTTATAGTCTTACATTAGATTTTATAGCATGATTTCACTCTTGAATTGCATAATTTTACACTAGCACTACACCCACCAAGTTTTTGATAAAATATCCGGATTATGATTTCTTGAGGAATTGAAGGTCTAATGTAGATGAATGACTATATGATGATGAAAGGAATGTATCTATATGATAATATCTATATAGTGTTATGGATGGCCAAGCATCACTTGGTAGGTTGTAGGCCCGGGTAACCTTGTTGAGGGGTTTGTACCTCGATCGCCTTGCTCGGGAGGTGGCAGGCCCGTGCAACCTTGTTCGGGGTTTGTACTCATCAACCTTCTTGGGGATTTTTAAATCCATCAACCTCATGAAGGGGTTTGTACCTCATGCGCCTCTCCAACGAGGTGGCAGGCCTTGGATTTCACTATGAATAGTCACTCCTTACACATGTGTTAAGTTCTATATAAGCATGATTTTACTTCAAGAATCATTCATACATGCCATCTTGCTAATATGTTGTCTATTGAGTATTATTATGCATTTTGCCTATGACGTCTATCTATTATGGCATTGCATCCTACATACTTAGTACATTCAAATGTACTAACACATACTCTATGCCTACATGATGTCACTATGTTGGAGCTGAAGCACCGCTTGATCATCATCCCCCTCCACGTGGCTAGTATGATTGTCTCCCAAGCTTATTGGTTAGTGTTCCATTCTGAGGATGTTTCTTATGATCTCTAGCTATGTACTAAGACTGCTTTTCTTTTGTTTATGTATTGACTGTGAGGGTAAGTGTAGTTGCTTGTCATGGCCCCCACTCTTATATATGTAGTAGAGGTGTTGTTGGACATATTATGTGTCTATGCTATGAGCCTTGACTCTATTCTTCTTGATGTCTATGATATGAAGTGTTCCCTTAGCCCAGATTGTCCCAATTTATTATCTCTTGATGCTTGTTTTATTGCTTCTGCAACCAAGGATATGTACTGATGTTCTAAGAGGCTTGCTTAGGGTCCCTTTAGGTTCCCATTGCATCGTATCACGTCTAGGCCTTAGGCTTGGGACATGACAGGTTAGGTTCGAGAAAGTTGAGCATGGTGGTGTAGTATTCTTGATGGTTCTAAATATTCTTTGGTTGAAGGGGTCAAGATTAAGCAAACCCTTGTTTCTGCTTTATTAGAGTTGGAGATTTTGGGTGAAAGAGGGTAGAGTGGAGATTGTTTCCCAAGGGGAAGATGGTGGTTTATGGTACCAAGTGGGCTATGTGTGATTAAGGTTGACAAATGAGTTTATGGTTGTGATTCCTTAGAGGATGTAGAAGGAGGTTGGTAAAGTTGCATAAGGGTGGAATGACCTAGGGATGTGGTTGTGGTTTGTCCAGTTTTTCATGCTTTTAGGTTGAGGGATGTATTGGTGATTCTAGAGTCATAGAACTCTTTGAGGTTGTGGGTATTGTGGAAGATAAGTTGACTTAGGAAGAGGTCCCTATGGAGGTATTGGATGGAAGGGCTGAAGAAGTTGATTGATGAGGGTGTTGTGTTCGTCAAGGCCCATTGGAAGGATCATCAAGTCGATAGTACCCCCGGTGAGCCAGGGTAGGCATGGAAAAGTGATATCCGTACCTCCTTCATTCTATTCAAGATTATGATAACATGTCACACTCCTTTTTGTGATTTCATGTCTCCTGTTCAAACCCCTAAGTCATTTGCATGCATTCATGTTTATATTGAAAAGGTTCATGGTGATTTTACACTTATGTTGAGATTTTAAAAATGGTATTTTAAAGTGTATTGTTGCATCATTTTTGGGGCTGACCTCTCTATCATTATTCTTCTCTTGTATATTTCTTTGACATTCGGGGACGAATATTCCTAAGGGGGAGATATTGAAACGACCCTAAAAAGTGCCCGAAAATGTGCCTCGGAAATGCCCGGAATTATAATTTCCATTTATCTCAAAATCCGAGCATCATTTTAAAAATATGACTTCATATTATTGTTTAAAGGGTCATATTGAGTGGGGAACGGGTCTAACCCTGATTTTAGAGCAACCATAATGAATTTCAAAATTTCAAAATTTCAAAGTTTGACGAAAACAGTTCCAGGTGCGTCCTTGTGTCCAGTTTTTGACTTTGGTCTAAGACTTTTAACTCTTGGGCCTAAGTGTTCCCATATGTGAAAACACCTATACCTAGCCTTATTCCACCCTCAAATCATTCGAAACATTCCCCAATATTCATTCAAACACTTAGCCAAATATTTTACTCATAAATTCAAGTCTCAGGCTTATCTGGATCTAAGGATTTCCTCTCAAGCTTCAAGTCTCTATCTTCAATCTTCTTCAAGGATTCTCCTAAAGCTAATATATGTGGGTTTCTTTCATGGGTTCCTTTCACCCATTATAGCCAAGCTCCCTTTTACCATAAATTGCATGATTTAAAGTTGATTTATTAATGGGTCTTACTTATAATGAATTTCACTACACACTATGTTGGTGTTTATGAAATTGTGTCTGCTTTAGCATGTTTTGAGCTATGAATCTAAGATCTATTGTGAGATTTGATGAAGAGTTTTGATGTATATTGCTTGAGGATATTACCAAGTATCTATTGATGATTTTACACTAAATTTTATAGCATGATTTCACTCTTGAATTGCATGATTTTACACTAACACTACACACCCACCAAGTGTTTGATAAAATGTCCAGTTTATGATTCTTGAGTTCTTGAAAGCCTAATGCTTGTCATATGAGATATATGACTTTATGATAATGAAAGTATGTTGTATATTTAATTTCATGGTAAGCTTCTATAGTGTTACATGTTGACCATAAACTTACTGAGGTGTTAATACCTTGACCACTTTGATGGAGGGTATTAAGCCCATTAACCTTGTTGAGGGGTTGGTACCTTGACTACTTTGATAGAGAGTGTTAAGTCCATTAACCTTATTGAGGGGTTGATAACTTGATCACTACCAAGGGGGTATTAATTCTTGGATTTTGAGTACTAGTTTCTTGGTCTATAATGATGGTCTCTTCTTATCTATGTAATATGTTCTATATAAGCATAATTTACTCTAAGCAACATCCATACAGCCATATTGCTATTATGCTATCTATTGAGTATTATTATGCATTTTGACTATGTTGCCTATCTCTTGTTGCATAGCATCCTACATACTTAGTACATTCAAACATACTAACTCATACTCTATGCCTACATGATGTTGCAATGTAGTATCTGGAGCTCCATTTGGCCATCTTCCTCCTCCATATGGCTAGTATGATTGTCTCTTAAGCTTGTCGGTGAATCCTCCATTCCGGGGATGTTGGTTATATTTCTTATACTATGTATTGATACTCTCTTCTTTATTGCTACTTTGACTATAAGTGTGAGCCCAGTTGCTTGTCTTGGCCCCCGCTAAGTATCTATGTTTAGAGGTATTATTGGACAAGTTGTGTATTATGCTTGAGCTTTGACTCATCTATGATATTTAAGTATTACTCTCTCTCTCTCTCGCTCCCTTAGCCCCAAATCCCCTCATTTATGCTTATCTCTTATTGTCATTTTAATTGCTTTCACGACCAAGAATTTGTAATAATATGGTACCGAGGCTTGTTTGGGGTTCCTTTGGGTTCCCCATTCACCGGTCACGTCTGGGCCCCAGGTCCAGGGCGTGACACCAAGAAGGAATGAAAGGTTATCAAGGGGGTGCTCCATGGCACAATAGATTTTATGCTCTTCAAGGGAGGCAAGGGGTGGATGAGGTATTCGATGTCGTCACTGGTATATTTGTGTTTTTGATTTTGATGTATATGCATTGATAGATCTGGGTACCACTTTTTCTTTTATTACACCTTTTGTTGCCAAAAAGCTTCATATTAGTACCAAATTATTGAGTGAACCTTATGTAGTATTAACCCCGTTGGTGAGTCCGTTGTTTTTAGGAGAGTCTACAGAATTTATCCCATGTTAATCTTGCATAAAATCTTGTCTTGTAATATTGCTGAATTAGATATGGTGGATTTAGATGTCATTCTTGGGATGGATTGGTCGTAAGCATATTATGCTTCTACTGACTGTATGACCCGTAGAGTTAAGTTCCAATTCCCTAGTGAGTTGTCCTTGAGTGGGAAAATTGTGATACGGTGGTCAAGGGTAGATTTATTTCGTGTTTTAGAGCCCAAGGGTAGATTTCAAAGGGTTGTCCTTATCATCTTGTGATGGTTAGGAATGTTGAGTCGAAGGTTCTTTCTTATTGAGTCGGATCCGGTGGTCATTGAGATCTTGATGTCCTTTCTGATATTTTAGATTTAGGGTAACATTTTTGGCTTGGCTAATGGACTGAATTTGTTTATGGATCTTATGAATAGGGTCTTTAAACACTACCTTCACTTGCTTGCGATGGTTTTAATGATGGTACCTTGATCTATTCCCGAGGTGAAGGAGAGCATGTGAATTGTTTGAGGGTGGTGTTACAACTCTTGAGGTATGAGATGTTGATTTCTATATGTGACAACTGAGGTTTATGGGGTAGCAAGAGGTGATCAGAGGAGTACACCGATTGGCTAGGTTGGGAATATGTGAGATTGGATGAAGTTGTGAATGGTAGTGTAGTGGTTTTTGATGTTTTCAAATCTTATTTTGTTGAAGAGGTCTAGTTAAACTAAGACCTTTACCCCATATTGCTAGAGTTAAAGGCCTTGGTGAGGGATGGTAAAGTGGGGGTTTTCTCTCGAGGGGGAGATGGTGTCCTTAGGTACCAAGGTAAGCTATGGGTGCTTGTGTTGATGGTTGGGTTTGTTTAAAGGTTTCACCCATGGAGGGTGTGGTACGGTTTGGCAAGAAGGGAAAGTTGAACCCAAGGTTTGTGGGACCTTGACATTGAGGAGGATTGTTAAGGTTTCATGAAAAATGGAGTTGCCCATGGATATGGATATGTTTCATCCGATCTTCCATGTATCTAGGTTGAGGAGATGTGTTGGTGATCCAAGTACTATAGAACCTTAGAGGTTGTGGATATTGAGGAGGAAGATTTGACCGGTGAGGAGGTCCTGGTGGAGATATTGGACGAACATGTGAAAAGTTGGGAAATAAAGATGTGGAGTTCGTCATGGTCCTCTAGAAGAATCATCGAGTAGAAAGTGTCACTTGGGGATCCAGAGCGGACATGAAGAAGCAATATTCGCACTCTTTCACTCTGTTCAAGCTTAAGATGTCCAAAACTAATCCTTTCCTATGATTTCAAGTCTTAAGTTTTAGCTCTTATGCCATTTGCATGCATTCATGTTTTGCTGACAAGTTTATGGTGATTTTTGACATTTATGTTGAGATTTTCTTTTGAAATGATTTTTAAGTGCATTTTTGCATTCCTGTGTTAGGATGCAATCGTCCTAATTACTTCTCTTATATATATTTCTTTTACATTCGGGGACGAATGTTCCCAAGGGGAAGATATTGAAATTCCCCAAAAGGTGCCCGAAAATATGCCTTGGAAATGGCCATAATCATAATTCTGATATATCTCAAAATCTATGCGTGATATTGACAATATGACTTTATATTCTTGATTAGAGGGAAAAATGCATGTTTTCAAGTTATATTAAAACAACCTTCTTTTTTATGTAAATTGCATGTTTTCAAGTTATATTACTTATAGGTTTTTATGAAGCGATGAATCGATGGTCTATTATGAGATTTGATGATGGATTTCAAGGTATCTTATATGAGAGTTTTACTATGTGTTGGTGGCTTGATTTACATTAAGTTTTCTCATATTATCTCACTCTTGAATTGCATTATTTTGAACTAACATTGCACACCCATCAAGTGTTTTATAAAATGCCTTTTCAAGGATTCTTAAAGTTATTGATGATCTATTGGATGATTTATGAGTCTAGTAACTTTATGATGATTTTGGGCTTTCAAAAGATGTATTCAATTCATGAAAATGTCTATGATGTTGTAATGCCGGATTAAGTCCTTTTCAAAGATTTTACCTCTTGTGAGCCTTTGATGTTAATGAAAGGGTAATGTTTTGATAATGATCTATGCTTATTTTTAAAATTAGACCCACCATTAGAGGTCATATGTTTTAGAACTACTCACGTAATGTTCCTATATTTATTCTAAGTTATTAAAGTTACGACTATTTCAATTACTCCATGGGATTAGGCTTAGCACCGACGGATAGAGGGTTTGCTCTCTTTCTGATGATGTTCATGCTCCAATAAGAAAGCGGTCACTATTAGCAATTAACCTGACCAAAGGTTAGGAATGAATCCACAGGGAATACATGGCTTGACTACAAGAATTCACTATTAACCATTTCGAGCATTTATGACTAAATCTCCAAATGGGGGGGGGGGGTTGTGATTTAAAAACAGAAATAAAAAAAATACTATGCTACTACACGAAGAAACACTCAAATTTAGGGACGACTTGGGAAATTGTGTTCCCTATGGTTCATCGACTCAATTACCCTAGACAACATAACTATAATTAGAAATTCACACACAGAATGGTAACTTAGGTTCTTCCAGTTCTCTTGTGAAGGTGAAGGTCAAATTTCACCATGGTGCATGATCGGCAACCATGGCGTGCCAACTAACCATTACTCATAGTCCCAGTCAACCTCCTCTTGGTCAGGTTTGGTTGATTAGATGAGAACACATCAATGGAATCCTGTCATTTACTTCCTCATCCTATTCGTCACTACCTTGGTCAGGTTCAGGATATTAGGCGGGGTTTGGTGTTGGCCACCACCAAACAACAATCAAAATGAAGGGAAATAAATAATACATGCAAAACCCCAATTATAGAAAGGCAATTAATCTAGGTTATCTCAAGTCAACTATCCATGGTTCCCACAACCCCAAGTTATGGGAGCTTAGCTATTCTTGGCTAAGGAAAAACTGACAAGAATGCAAATACAAAATATAGTTGAGAATTTTACCCAAAGAAATGGAGATAGGTAACACCACAAGTTGCCAACCACAAGCTTGATAGATGGAGAATGAATATAATGTAAGAGTTGCAATCCCTAAAAATGGATTTTCCAATAGAAAATGAGAATCTACCCTGAAAACCTAAAATATTCTAGAGAGAATATTTAAAGTTTCAAAGTCTGGAATCTCTCTAAAAATAAACCTTAACATAAAGTATATATAGTATTTACAAACTTAACCCTAAATATTACATAGAAAAGGCAGCTGGCAGCACGTACGTCTCATAGGTACGACTCGTAGGGTGACCTACGAGTCGTAGTAGAGGTCTCGTGTCTGGTACTTGGGATTTTGGACTTGACTGTTATGACCCACTAGTATGAGTCGTTGCTTGGGATATGACTCCTATGCTCTTCTCATAGTCTTGGCCTTCAGTTTTTGGTAAAAAATTTTGTCTCTCCATTTTTTGCTATGAGTCCACCTATACGAGTCATAGTGAGACCCACGACTCGTAGGATGTCCTCCTAAGGCTGACCTTCACTTAGCAGATTTCTGATTTTTGCTCTCTGTTTCTGGCTACAAGATCACCCTACGACTCATAGATTAGGCTAAGACTCATAGGTGAGCTCGTATGTCCTGTACTTCAGCAAAATCTGCAATTTTCTCCCAAAATCATGCCAACCTATCTTTTCTGCAATTACGACACAAAAATACATAAAAACACTAAAAAGTCACATTAAGAAACTCACAAAATCCCTTGTTTTAGGCATCAAATATGTTATATTTTGACAGCGCATCAATATCCTCAACTTAGAACTGTTGCTTGTCCTCAAGAGTTCGACTATATTGTATATTTGTTTTTAATATGTGACTTTACTTTGAGGACAAAGTATCTTATTTTGATTGGGTGTGGGAAGTTATGAAACAGGTGAAGTCTGAGTAACCTCAAGTACATAATTTCTCCTATTTTTGATCCTAAGGTTTTCTTGTCGTGTTTCTTTTTCCTTGTAGATATTTAATTTTCTATTGAACCAATATGTCTAGGTATTATAGATAATTGGTAGATACATAATAGTATTATCTTGTGGCGAATGTGTGTGTGTGTGTCACAAAAACCAACATTTCAAAACCAAACATTCAAACATAATTAAAAACAATATTCAAAACAAAACACTTAACAGTATCCAAAACATCAACGAAAAAATTTGTCTAAAATAAGCAAACAAAGTATCCATAGACAACAAGTAAGGGCTGGGGTCAAAATTTCAAACACTTTGTGCTCAAGTACCAGCATCTATCTGGTCGCCAGGGTCCTAGGCCTCAGCCCTTCCTTAGTAGTCTGGGCTACAATTACAAGTGAGCTACCCTCTCCACGTATCGTCTGCTGCGCCTTGTCCCTCTATATGGCCACCATAAGTAGCGACTCCAGTAGCACCTCCGCTAGTATCAGCTTCTCCTCTAGTACAGCTGGGTTATCAGGTCTAGGCCTCTTCTGGTTCATTTTAGGTCATCCGTCTCAAAAGGCCTCTTCTCGTGGGCATGCGGGCGGTCAACTAACCAGTCAAAAACCTCATCACCTATCGATACCACCTCCGGGACTGCAATAGGGTCTGCTAACATCTGCAATAAGTCAGCCTTAAACTCGGTCAAATCCTCTATCACTGTGTTTGTATCAGCAAGCCAAACACCCTCAAGCCTCCTCTAGACTCTCGCCTCGAATGCATCTACATGGACATCCACCGCTCTAAACCTTTGATTTATCAAATCGCGGGTGAATGCCTTTTCCCTATACAGTATGACGAGCCCATGGTCTAACCTGGGCTGCTAGAGTCTATAGCTTAAGCTCCAATGTAGATACCCTGCATACCAGTGCCTGAAAAGCAATAATAGATATAAGAGAATCAACATGCATAGAAGATGATGCTGGTGAAGGAGTACTAGAGGATGGTGCAGACTCAATTTCAATAGATGGGGAAGGCTCTGTAGTAGCTGGAGTAGTACCGGTGGTGGCTGGAGTGGGAGGCTCAACAGGGAATAGATCTAGGATGGTCGGAGAGGTTGCTCGCAGTAGGGCCACCGAGTTCTCATAAGCCTTTATCAGGCTGAGATCAATGGTGTATGTGGCATCTATGTGCTGGTCCAGGTGGGGGTTGAGACTAACATCAAGAGCAACAACAGCAACAACAGACCCAGTGGAATCTCACAAGTAGGGTTTGGGGAAGGTAGAATGTACACAGACCTTACCACTACCTCATAGAGGTACGAACGCCTACTGTATTGCATAAATGGTGGATCAAAATAGAGAACAACAGTGAGGTACTCGTCCGAATGGCAGAATCATGAATCTTCTCAGAGATTATCTGGGCCTAATAGCTAGGTGTCAAGAAAGAATGAGTGCATAAGATGCTCAAACATTTGGAACAAGGGGTTCACTAACACATTTGGTAGGTCATTTAGGCAAAAGTGGGCTCACTAGGCCTAAGATCCCTTCCAAAACAATCACATCACTAAACCATTCTTATACTAATAAGGAAAGTTATGAGTCCATACATGATATATGAATGCAGTAACAACACACATGGCATTGCACACACAATGAAGTATAGACTTACAGGTCATGCTTCAAGTCTCAACTTACCTTTTCATTATCGGAACAAACATAACCAGATAATCAATATGCATGATTGCATCAATAACCAACAATCTAAAAAAAAAATTTGTAGGTACCAATTTTTCATCAAAATTTAAAAAAAAATCATTTAAAGACGATGCATTCGCCACAAGATAATAGTATTATGTATCTACCATTTATCTATACTACCTAGACATGCCGGTTCAACAGAAAATTAAATATCCACAAGGAAAAAGAAACACGACAAGAAAACCTTAGAATCAAAAATAAGGGAAGTTATGGACTTGAGATTACTCAGACTTCACCATGTTCCATAACTTCCCTTACCTAATCAAAATAAGATACTTTTTCCTCAATGTAAAATCACATAATAAAAACAAATATCCAATATATGCATACACACACACACATATGTGTGTGTGTGTGTGTGTGCACGGTACACTAATAACCAACATTTCAAAACCAAACATTCAAATATAATTAAAAACAATATTCAAAACAAAACACTTAAAAGTATAAAAAACATCAACAAAAAAATTGTCTGAAATAAGGAAACAAAGTATCCATAGATAGCAAGTAAGGGCTGGAGTCAAAATATCAAACACTTAGTGCTCAAGAACTGGCATTTGTCTGGTCGCCAGGATCCTGGGCCACAGTCCCCTCCTCAGTAGTATGGGTTGCAGCTGCAAGTGAGCTACCCTCTCCACGTGTCGTCTGCTGCACCCTGTCTATCTATATGGCCACCATAAGTAGCGACTCCTAGAACACCTCCTCTGGTATCGGTTCCTCTTTTAGTGCTACTGGGTCATCATGTCTAGGCCTCTTCTGGCTCATCTCTGGGTCATCCATCTTGAGAGGCCTCTTCCCATAGGCATGTGGGCGGTCAACTAACCAGTCAAAAAACCATCACCTACTGATACCACCCCCGAGACTGCAATAGGGGCTGCTAACATCTGTAATAAGTCAGCCTTAAACTCAGTCATCTCCTTTGTCACTATGCTCGTATTAGCAGGCCAAACACCCTCAAGCCTCCTCTAGACTCTCGCTTCGAATGCATCTATATGGGCATCCACCACTCTAACTCTCTAATTTATCAAATCGCGGGCTAATGCCTTTGCCCTATACAGTCTGACAGGCCCATGGTATAACCTGGGCCACTAGAGTCTTTAGCCTAAGTTCCACTGTAGGTACCCTACATACCAGTGCTTGAAAAGTAATAATAGAGATAAGGGAATCAACCTGCATAAAAGATGATGCTGGTACAAGAGTACTGGTGGATGGTGCAGACTCAATCTCAATAGCTGGGGAAGGCTCTGCAGTAGCTGGAGTAGTACCGGTGGTGGCTGGAGTGGGAGGCTCAATAGGGAATGAGTCTAGGATGTCCGGAGAGGTTGCTCGCGGTAGGGCCCCCAGGTTCTCATCAGCCTTGATCAGGCTGGGATCCATGGTGCGTGTGGCATCTATCTTCTGGTCCAAGTGGGGGTCAACACGAACATCAATGACAATAATAATAATAACATACACAATGGAATTGTACAAGTAGGGTCTGGGGAGGGTAGAATGTACGCAGACCTTACCATTACCTCATAGAGGTATGAACACCTACTGCACTATATAAATGGTGGATCATAATAGGGAATAGTAGTGAGGTGCTCGTCCGGATGGTGGAATCGTGACCCATGGAAAACTGAAGGATTCATCCTTATGAAATTCCTTACCGTAGCCCCTGAGGTAGTAGCATGAGGGGCTTGGGCCCCTTGTTGGACTTGGTTTGCCATTACTTGGGAAAGCATTGTAATAGCATCCCAGAGCTCACCATTGTTAGGTTGCTCCTCGGGAGTTTGGGCATGTCGTCCTATAGTATTCGACATTATCTAGCATAGAAAAGAACAATCATTATGGGGGAATACTAATACAACTCTATTGCACGACTTAGGACATGAAGAAGGAAAACATTTCCTGAAATGCCTCATAGTCTCTCATTCATAGTCATGGCATGCTTCACAACCATGAATAGGACTCTAATCGACGCGGTGTATTGGACTCCGAGGATCTATCAACCTAGTGCTCCGATACTAAGTTTTTCATGGCCCAAGCCTAGGGCCTAGACGTGACATAGCGATGGGGAACCCGAAGGGACCCCAAACAAGCCTCTTAGCATATCCTCACATATCCTTGATTGCGGAAGAATACAAAAGACATATACAAATAAAAGTAAGGGCAACATGACTAAGGGAGAAATTTGCATAACCATTGAAGTCAAAAGTCAATAGTCAAGCTCATACATGGTACACACCTTGTCCAACATACACCTCTAAAATAGAAAGAGCGGGGGACAAGACAAAGTAACCGGGCTCTCCCTCATAGTCAAAGATAACACAAGATAGTGTCTCAATTCATATATAATAGAGAAAAAACATAAACCAAAGTCCCCGTAGTGGAGGACTCACCTACAAGCTTGGAATAGCACTACTTAGCCATGTGGAGGAGAAGGATGATCAACTCGGGCACCGGTTCCTACATGGTGATATTATGTAGCCAAGAGTATGCATTAGTATGTTTGAATATACTAAGTATGTAGGATGCAACGCAACAAGAGATAGGCATCAAATCTAAAATGCAAGACAATAGACAACAAGCATATTATAGCAACATGGAATGTATGATCAATGTATAAGTAAATCCTGCTCATATAGAATATCATATGTGAAAAATGAGACCAAGAAAGCTATCCAAGGTATAAACCCCTTGGTGGTTGATGTTGGTCGCACCCTGCCATCCATGGTGACAAAGTATAAACTGCTCGCATGTTTGATGGTGCTCGCACCCCACCGCCCATGGTGATGAGGTATAAACCCCTCGCATGGTTGATGATGTTCACACCCCAAACATCCATGGTGATGAAGTATAAATCCATCGCATGGTTTACCCAGGCTCTTTTCCAAAGGATTGGGCATGGTCTATGTAACACTTTATATAGGATTCATCATAGGCTCTAATTCAATATCTCATGTAGGAATAAACATATATATATAAGCTCATTTCATCATCATAAAATCATTCAAGTCACATCTCATACTTTGGACCTTCAATTCCTCAAGAAACCATAACCGAACATTTTATCAAATACCTTAGGGGTATGTAATAAGGGTAAAAGAGAATGAAATTTAGAGATGAAATCATGCAGGAAAATTAGTGGTAAAACTTTTAATCAACACCTTGCAACACGCCCAAGACAATAATATCAAAACCCCTTATCAATTCCAACATTAGATCTAAGATTTGAAGCTCAAAATATGCTTAAACGACCATACATTCATGTATTGAAAATCATTGTGCAATAAATTTCTCAATATTCGAGACCCACATGTAAAATCAATTTTAAATCATGCATTATGAAGTAAAAGAGGGTTTAGGCACCATGGGTGGAAAGAACCAATGGTTCAACACCACATACCTTTAGCTTTTATGAAGTTGTTGAAGAAGACTTTAATGGAGATTTGAAGCTTGGGTGAGATCCTTGAAGAAATTCTTGAGATTGGCCTTTAGTTTGGGACATGAATTTACGGTTGGAAATGAGTCTAAGTGTTTGAGAAAATATTGGGGAATGTTTTGGGTGATATGAGGGTGAAATAAGGCTAAGAATAGATGAAAATACGTTTGGGAAAACTTAGGTCCAATACTTAGAAAAATATGGGTGAACTAGGAAAAGACAGTGTAGGAGAACAACCTCTCGGCGTCGCGGAGAGATTGCAGACTGTCTCTGGAAATTGCACCAAGTGCAAATTTCATAATTAGATTCCTTTTCTTTAAATTTGAGGTTAGACCCTTGACACCCTAATTTGGACCCCCTAAACAACAATATGAAGTCGAATTTTTGAAATTCCCAACAAATTTTTAGATATATGGAAAACAAGTGTCCAGTTACTTCCGAGGCACGTTTTTGGGAAAGTTTTGGGGTCGTTTCAGGGCTAAAGAAAATCTTTAATAGCATAAAACATAGAAGAGTCAAATCTTAAGTATAAGTACATCGCTTGTTCCAACAACACCCACAACCTCAAAGAGTTCTATAGCACTTGAGTCACCAACACATCTTCTCAACATACATAGATGAAGAACTGAATGAACCATATTCATATTATTGGGAAAGTCAAACTCATAGGCTACCTTACCAAATTCACCTCAACTCTCTATAAGGACCCATAAAACTTGGGCTCAATTTACCCATCTTGCCAAATCGGACTAGACCCTTCATGGGTGAGACTTTCAAGGAACCCAATCATCAATACAAACACACATAGCCTACCTTAGTACCTAAGGACACTATCTCCCTCTTGGGAGAAAACCTTCACTTCACCATCACTAAAACATTGAACTCTAGCAAGGCAGAATCATGATCTTCTTTTGACTCGAACTCTTCAAACAAAGAAGATTCAGAACCATCGAAACCACAACACTACCATTCTTAACTTCATCCAACCTCATTCCCAACCTAGCTAACTGGTGCACTTCTCTAACAACCTTCTTATTATCCACGTTCTGCACTTATCATATTTAGCAAACAACCTCTATCCCTCAACATTTTCACCATAACTCTAAAATGACTCACATGCTCTTCTTCATTCCGAAAATAAATCAATACATCATCCATAAAACTACCACACACATAACAAGATAGGGTTTAAAGACCCTTATCATGAGATCCATAAACATAGGCGGTGCATTAGTCAACCAAATAACTCTACCAAAGCCCAAAATGCTCACTCTTAATCCGAAAAGACATCCAGGGATATCACTTTCTCCCACCCTCACTTGGGGACAAGCGAAACAGGGCCGAATATCAATCTTAGAAAAATGACTAGCCCCTTGTAGTTGACCAAATAGGTCGCCGGTACTTAATCATCATGTCACAACCTTAGGGGTTCTACTAAAATTAGAAGCATGATATGCATGTAGAGAAACCACCCCAAGACCTCCAAACCCACCATGTCAAGTTCAACCAAAATCACAATACAACATTTTATGTAATAAGGACATGGGGCAACCCTTAAAGACTTTTCTAGCATCAATAGACTCACCAATATGGTAGATACATAAGAGTCTAGCAAAAAAAGAAATAATGATAGAAAAAGTGGCTCCCAGAGCCATCAAAGCATGCAACTCAATATCAAAAACCTTTATCATACCGGTAACATCATCGGGCACCTTATCCCCTCCTTGCCTCCCTCGAAGAATATAGAACAAATTATGTCATGGAGCACTCTCTTGTTGGCCTTCTTGGGCCCTTTGACCACCATGACCACCTCTACCACCCTTTCAAGCATATGGACAATCGACTAGATTGTGACCCTCTTCTCTACAACCATAATAAGCATTGGCCTTCCTCAAGCATGGAACACCATGGTTCCACCCATACTTTTGAAACCTAGGGTTGGACACTCCATCAATAGCCAATCTCTTTTTTGGAGCATTGGTGAACTTTTGACCTTGGAAGCCATCATCAAATCGAACCCTCTTGGATTCACCACTTCTCCTCTTCCTAAGGTTTTCCTCCTCAAGTTTTTCGGCATAAGTTATAAGCCAAGACAAATCCATATCACTTACAAGCATCATGGTACAACACTCTTCATTGACCAAGTTGGATACACCTAATAGAAACTTGTTCATCCTAGATCTTGGCTCGGCAACCAATTGTGGTGGATACTTGGAGATCTTGTTGAATTTGAGGGCATACTCCCTCACACTCGTGGACCGTTGATTGAGGTCCATAAATTCCATCATGTTTTCCTCTCTCAACTCCATAGGGAAGAGTCGATTGAGGAAGCCGGCTTTGAACTCTTCCCAAGAAATAGCAACTTGATTTCCGCTCTTCACCTTCCATTGCACAAATCGAATTTGGGCCACACCGTTTAGTTGATAGGCTTCTAATTCTGCCTTATCCTTCGAATTTATCCCCATAATAGTTGGCATCTCATACTCCTCATCAATGGAATCTTGAGGATCCTCATCCACTTTAGACCCATGGAACACCGGTGAGCTCTTTATGGTAAAATCCCTCACTCGTGAGGCTGGAGTATGAGCATTAGAAGCTTTGGCCCCCTTGATTCAATCCGTTGGTCATTGCATGGGCCAACATTGTAATGGCATTTTGGAACTCAATTTCGATAGCCCCTCTACCTTGAGGAGCAGGGTAGGCCAGTTGTTCCGCAAGTGCACGGTCCCTCCTTGGTCTTGCTCTTTGAAACGACATGATCTAGAAGAGAAAAGAGCACTTGCTAGGGGGAGAAAGCCTTGCCTTACAACTAAGGCACGATATAGAGCACGAATAAATGAAACATTTCCTAAAATGTATCACAGCCTCCCATTCATAGTTGTGGTGCGCTTCATAACCATGAATAAGACTCTAATTGACGCGGTGTGCTGGATTTCAAGGACCATTAACAACCTAGTTCTTTGATACCATGTTTATCACAACCTAAGCTTAGGTTCTGGACATGACATGGTGAATGGGAACTCAAAGGGACCCCAAACAAGCCTCTTAGCACATCATATACACATCCTTGGTCGCAGAAGCAAAATAAACAACATCAAGAGATAAAACATAAGGCATAAATGGGGATAAGGGCTATTACATAGAAGAGTAAAAGCTCAAGCACAATTACATCGCTTGTTCCGACACTTTCCGGGCTCACCTTAATAGTACCAAAAGTTCAACATAAAGGGTAAACCAATCAGGAGTAGCATAACTAGTGTCCCCGAACTTGAGGACTCACCAAAGCTTATCTTCAAGATGCCAAAACTAGCCATGTGGAGGATGATCATGAGTTTCTCCGGTTGCTACATGGTAACATCATGTAGGCATAGAGTATGCGTTAGTATGTTTGAATATACTAAGTATGTAGGATGCAATGCAACATGAGATAGACAACATAGTCAATGCATAATTATAAGCAAGGGATAAGTATAATAACAACATGGTATGCATGATCAATGCTTAAAGTAAGACATGGTTTTACATGTGTAGTAAGAGACCATCATCATAGACCGAGCAAACCACTATTTGGAACCCAAGGCATGTCAACCCCTTGTAAGGTGTCTGAGGCACGTCATCTCCTAGACAAAGAGATTGAGGCATGTCTCACCCTCAACAAGGTGATTGAGGCATGTCACCCCCTCAACAAGGTAATTTTCTACTTGCAACATCATAAACACTTTTCATAAATTCAACACATACATACATTCCCTTAATCATTATAGAATCACTTATCTCATAAGCCATGCAATAGACCTTCAATAACTCAAGAATCCTTAACAAGATATATTATCAAATACTTGGTGGGTGGGTAATGATA
Source organism: Solanum clarkiae (assembly GCA_011800125.2). NCBI lineage: Eukaryota > Viridiplantae > Streptophyta > Magnoliopsida > Solanales > Solanaceae > Solanum > Solanum clarkiae. Next base: position 4,545 of record JAABOM020008789.1, on the reverse strand, counting down.
GTTCAAAATCATGCAATTTGAGAGTGAAATCATATGAGAAAACTCAATGTAAATCAACCCACTAACACTTTGTAACACCCTCATACAAGAAACATTGAAACCCACATTCAAATCTCACAATAGATGATAGTTTCATGGCTCAAAACATGCATAGTTACAATATGCCAAAACTTATCTTCAAGATGCTAAAACCAGTCACGTAGAGGATGATCGTAAGGTGCTCTGATTGCTACATGGTAACATCATGTAGCCATAGAGTATGCGTTAATATGTTTGAATGTACTAAGTATGTAGGATGCAATGCAACAAGAGATAGGCAACATAGTCAAAATGCATAATTATAAGCAAGGGATAAGTATAATAACAACATGGCATACATGATCAATGCTTGAAGTAAGACATAGTTGCAAAGAATATATTACATGTGTAGGAAGAGACCATTATTATGGACCAAGCAAACCATTATTTGGAACCCAAGGCATGTCACCCCTTTGTAAGGTGATTGAGGCACTTCATCCCCTAAACAGGGTGATTGAGGCACGTCACTCCTTCAAAAAGGTGATTAAGGCATGTCGCCCCCTTAACAAGATGATTGAGGCATGTTACTCCCTCAATAAGGTGATTGAGGCATGTCACCCCCTTATAAAAACTCATAGTATAAGCTTAAAATGGGTAAACATGTGCTTCCAATAAACCTTTCATGAAACCCCAACAAAGTATGTGATCATAATCAATAATGAGAAATAATAAGCAACGCAACTTGGAAACATGCAATTTTGATAAAAAAGGAAGCTTGGGTACCATGGGTGAAAGGACCTGATGGTTGAAACCCACATACCTCAACTTTTGGGATTTCCTTGATGTAGATTTAAATGAGAACTTAAAGCTTCAATTAGGTTCTTAGCTCCAAAAATGAGTTTGGGACACTTGATTTTGGATAAAATATTTGGCTAAGAGTTAGAGAGGGTTTTGATAGTGTATTCAGTTGAGAATGACAAAGTATAGGTGTTTTTACGCATAAAAGAGAATGGGACCAAGACCCTAATGTTTAGACCGAAACTGGAAAATCAAGGAAGTGCAAACACCACTCCGCAATGGGTCCACGATGCAGACCCTTACTGGAAAATGCATATTTGCCAAAATGTATTTTTCATTGTGATTCTTTTAAAATTCGAGTTATAAACATTTTCCATTATTTTTCTCCTGATCAAGAATATAAAATCGAATTTTTGATATCATATACGAATTTTATGATATATGAAAATTACGATTATGGACACTTCTGAAGCACATTTTCAGGCACTTTTTGGGGAGTTTCATGAATAGGGTCTTTAAACCCTACTTAGACATATTCATGTTGGTCTTTATTGATGATATCTTGATTTATACCCATAGTAAGGAGGAACATATGAATCACTTGAGGGTGGTGTTGTCTTGAGGTATGAGAGGTTGTATGCTAAAAATGAAAAATATGAGTTTTTGGTTGAAAGAGGTTGCATTTTTGGGGCATGTGGTTTTGGATGATGACATTAAAGTAGATCTTAATAAGACAGAAGTGATGAGGAATTGGCCTAGACCTTTGATTTCATCGGACATTGAGAACTTTTTGAGATTAACGGGTTACTACTGGATGTTTGTGAATAGCTTTTCTTCTATTGATTTTCTTATGATAAAGTTGACTCAAAAAAAGGTGAAATGTGTGTGGACCGATGAATGTGAAAAGAGTATTCAAACCTTGAAAGCTATGCTTGTCTCTACCCAATTTTTGCCTTATTGGAAGGGTTAGAGGGATTTGTGGATTATTGTGATGCTTTAACAATTGGTTTGGGGTGTGTGTAGATGCAAAATGGCAAGGTTATAACACATGCCTCTGAACAACTTAAGGTGCATGAGAAGAATTATCCTACCCATGATCTTTAAATCGCGACCATAGTGTTTGCTTTGAAAATTTGGTGTCATTATTTGTATGGGGTTCATGTTGATGTGTTTATCGATCATAAGAATCTTTAATTTGTGTTCACCCAAAAAGATCTTCACTTGAGACAAAGAAAGTAGTTAGACTAACTTAAATATTGTGACATGAATGTGCATTATCACCCTAGCAAAGCTAATGTTGTCACTAATGCTAAAGTAGAGTGTGCATGGATAGTCTAGATCATATTGATGATGGTGGAAAAGCGGTAGATAGAGAATTTCACCGGTTGGTTAGGTTAGGGGTTAGGTTAAATGAAGTTGAAAATAGTGGTTTGGTGGTTGTTGATGGTTCTAAATCTTCTTTGATTGAGGAAGTCATGTCTAAACAAGACCTTGATGTTACCTTGCTAGAGTTGAAGGCCTTGGTAATAGATGGTCAGGACAAAAGAACTATCCAAACTCGTGACGATATGTCTAGGGCTTCTGTTTTGGAGTTCAAGGGTAGTTGGGATGAGCATCTTCCACTTATTGAGTTTTCTTACAATAATAGTTATCATTCAAGCATTGGTATGGCTCCCTTTGAAGCTCTTTATGGTAGGCATTATAGATCTACGGTTAGATGGTTTAAAGTAGGGGAAATGGCTTTGCTAGGTCCGAATTTGGTCATGGAAGCCTTGAAGAAGGTGAGGTTGACAAGGGAGAGATTAAAAGCAACCCAATGTAGAAACAATTCCTACTCCGATGTGAGGAGGAGAGATCTTGAGTTTAAGGTTGGTGATTGGGTTTATTTGAAGGTCTCAGCCATAAAGGTGTGGTCCGGATTGGCAAGAAAGGTAAATTGAGCTCAAGGTTTGTAGGGCCTTATAGAATTTTGAGGAGAGTTGGAAAGGCTGCATATGAATTGGAGTTGTCTATAGAAATGAATATGGTTCATCCAGTCTCCCATGCGTCTCTGTTGAGGAGATATGTTGGTGACCCAACTGCTATAGAGACCTTAGAGGTTGTGGGTATTGCAGAAGATTATTTCACCTATGAGGAGGTACTGATTGAGATATTAGATAGGCAGGTGAAGAGGTTAGAAACAAAGATATAGCATCTGTCAAGATCCTTTGGAGGAATCAACAAGTTGAGAGTGCCACATGGGAAGCCGAGGCGAACATGAAAAAGTGATACCCAAATCTCTTTGAATCTACTGAAGTTGAAGGTAAAAATTAAGTCCCATCTTTGATTTCATGTCCTAAATTTCAGCCCTCATGTCATCTTGCATGTATTAATGTTTATGCTAACAAGTTTAAGGTGATTTTTGACAATTAGGTTGAGATTTTTGAAAATAATGTTTTAATGCATTTGTTGCATTCATGTCGGGCTGAAATCCTCATGATTACATCTCTTATGCATATTTCTTCAATATTCGAGGATGAATGTTCCCAAGGGGGAGATATTGAAACGCCTCAAAAATGTGCTTCGGAATGCCCATAATCATAATTTTCATATATCTCAAAATTCATGCGTGATATCAAAAATTTGACTTCATATTCTCTGTCAAGGAGCATAATTGAGTGGGAGATGTGTGTAACCTAGATTTTAGAGGAATCGTAGCAAAAAATAATTTTCACAAATTTTACAATTTCAGAGAGCATCCGCACCCTGATCACGACGCGCTGGCGGCGAAGCAGTACAAATATTGCCTCGCGTTCGATCTGCATTGTAGCAAGGATGCGGACCTGTGTAAGTTTTTCCTTGGTTTTCTATCTCGGCCAAGGGCATTGGGGTTATAACTGAATGCTTATTTAAACGTGGAATCTCTTATACTTAGCTATTTTTCAACGCTATTTACTCAAAACCCTCTCAAAAACCTCTCCAACACTATCAAAATTCCCATCCAAATTCAAGGATTTCAAACTTAGTTTCGGGCTCAAGGATCCAATCCAAGCTTCAAGTTTCCTCCAAGCTCATTTCAAGAAGACCCAAGTTTAAAGTATGTGGATTTCATCTATTGGGTCCTTTCATCCATGGAGTCCAACCTTCTTCTTTTGTGCAAATTGCATGTTTTCGAGTTGTATTACCAATGAATGTCTTTTATTATGCACTTCGAGCATAAATTATGTTATGGTTTTTTTGTAAGATTGAATGATTATGCATGACTATCTATTCCAAAGCTTATTCCATTGATTGATTTGTCTATTGAGACTATGTATGTTTTGAGCTGTGAAACTATGAATTATTATGAGCTTTCATGATGGATTTCAAGTTACCCTATATGAGGATTTTACTACGAGTAGGTGGGTTTTTTTGCATTGAGCTTACTCTCTTTATTTCCCTCATGAATTTTATGATTTTGAACAAGAAGTATGAACCCACCATGTGTTTGATAAAATGTCATATCAAGAATTCTCAAGTTGTTTACATGATTTACAAATCAAGTGACTTCATGATGTTATGGGCTTTCAAACATGTATCTGATTCATGAAATTATCTATGATTTTACAAGTATCAAGTTATGCCCTATTTCAAGATTTTTACCTCTTGTGAGCCATTTAATGTTAAAGCAAGGGTTCATGTATTATTATTATTATTATTATTATTATTATTATTATTATTATTATTATTATTATTATTATTATTATTATT